>OOFJ01020520.1:4337-20675 GCA_900323375.1 Benthosema glaciale | reverse complement strand
AATCACGGCACTCCATCTTTAAGCATTGTATCTGCAAACGTATAATGCACATTATGTATGCATATGCACATCCATTACAAATATGCATTTGTTGTAACTCAACATTTAATTATGACATCGTTTTTATTTCTTTATTTTGTCTAAGCCAGTACAATACAGAGTAGACTGTCAGAACAGAACACAGGACAGAACACACACACACACGCATGCATCACACTTACACACGCATGCATGCATGCATGTCGCATGCACACACACAAAAATAATACCCTGCCTCTACTCAGATGCTGTACATTATGCCATTGTGGTGTTCAGCACTGAGTCACGTAGTTTGCATCGGGGGGCAACCACTTAACAGTTTTGGCTGAAATTGCAGTTGATTAGTCTCATTATCTGAGAAAGAATGAATGCACCACTGTCGTTTACAGCTCGTGTTCACATGTTGCCTTGATGACCGTTCATGTGTGAACAATACGAGCGGATTGATGCTCCTGTCACTTTATATCTGAACAGGGTGCCAGCGGACGTTAAACCTTTACAGACATGAAGTGTTGCAGCCTGAGCATGCTACTATATATATTAGGGGTGTTGAATGATTAAAAATTTTAATCAGATTAATCACCATTCAAACTACTGTATTGTCCTCCCAATATAAGACGCACAGGCGCAAATTAAACAGGCACACAGGGTAACATGGGTTTACGCAGCCGAAGCATGGTTTATTGCCCAAAATTCAGGTTGCAGATAAAAGGTCTTTCAAACATAACATAATAATCACAACAGCAGTGACGTCTTTGGGTAGTTTCCCACCCTGCAGAAGGAGAGCACAGTCTTAGTCACTTAATCACAGAGAGGAATTAGCATCTAATACTGGGCAGATCAACCAACTAATGATACCTATATCATTAGTTGGTCCTCTTCTTTTCCCGCCTATGCCGCGGGCTGACGAGTGGGGCAGGCTGGTAGGTGGGAGCCGTCTGCCAGCACGAGTCGGTACTAAGATAGGGTTTCTCTTCTACAGGGAGGATGGTATATACACAAGTTCTTCTACAGGAAGTCAACACGTTGGCTCTTCAAAATAAAGGGGGCCTACACGTCTTTATCTTCTCCAATCCTAAAGTCTCTTGGCCCCTTTAACTTGAACTTCTTCTGGTTCACAGTTGTGAGCAGGCCGGGCTCATAGTAGCATATCACACAGTCTTTATCCTTAGCTTCTCATTCCTTCACGTAGTGCCTCTTCAATTCAATGAACGTGAGAATAAGAGAATAAGAGGTTTGCTTACGACCTTAACGTTTAGCGTTGGCTCGGGTAGGAGATACGAGGTTTCTGCTTCCCAGGTTTCCAGTTCCACAGAGCCAGTTAAGGTCCATCAAGATATGTTTCCTTCTCAGTTTCCAGACACACGCTCCGGCGTGTGCCTTTCTTTAAGCACCGCTCCTAAAAGCCTATAGGAGTAGAGAAAGCAAACATTATCAACTTAGCCAAAAGGCTACCTTGCGACAGGTTAAGAAACAGTGGTATGGTGTTTCTTAGTAGTGTGTAGCTTACCATGCGTATATGCGAGAACAGAGCATACACTGCCCTTGCGATGCAAACCAGCCAGCACTGTTCCTAAAATAAGAATGCCTTTTATACCTGTCTGAGTGGCCGCAGCTGCCGTTGATTGCTTGTTATCAGAAGGAGTGCATCAAGTTCACCTGCGCCAGGACTGAGATTGGTACGTATGACATTAAGGAATATCACTCATTTCACTCAGGACATTTTCAATGTGCAGATTAGATAATCATAATAAGCCTATGACACCCAACGGGACCGGCGGGCCACTGGTTCTCAGCGACCAAGAAGCGGCAGGCTGATGATGTGCATGTTAGACGGCTCTGCCTTTGTTGCAGTCATAACTTGAACTGAATTTCTCTCTGGCTTCGCCCTCTAATTGGGCTCTATGGGTTTAGGGGCCATGACTTTACACAAAAGGAAAAAAAGTGAGTTCACCACAAGAGCAAGCCGCCATTCATTATCTGTCCATCTGCTTAGTATAGAAGATGAGTGCAGCAATACAGTAACAGTACTGCTTCTTAATACAACCCAACTGGCTAAGACACAGTGCTGTACAGTATATAGGCCAACTGGGAAACAACCCTATTGCTCTCCCTGACGCTTAACAATGGGAGTAGGATGCAAGTGACCTAGCGCTGTGACACCAACACCTTCTGACCCTCAAATTCTAAGCAGGGGTGCAGGGGGGGCACATGGGCCCCCGGACACACCAATCAACTAATAATTATGGCAATATGTGGATCCATACTTGGCCTTGTTAATCAGCATTTGCCACATACTTTACCTACATTTGCCTACAAAAGCAGATTTGTGGCCAATATACAATATAATATAATATTCAATAGAGTCATTAGACTCAATAAATTGCTGTAATCACTGCATGTATAATGTTACATGTTCAGGGATTGACACTAAGGTCTCAGACGCCCTTGACCGTCGGGCAAGTACAGGTCATGTTCTACTCACCGAGTCTACTTGACCAAAGGTCATGTCCACGTGCCCGAAAAGTAAATGTAATGTAAAATAGTTTTCTGCCTTCACTCTCTCGTGCCTGAGACTGACTCATATATTCAAACCTGGGCCTCTGCTTCGTGGCACCAACCAAATGTCTAGGTTCACAAAATACATCATAAATCAAATCCAAAGTATTAATCATGTTTTTAGCAACACAAAAACTTTGAGACATAATATATCTTACACAGAAAAATACACACACCCCTGGCAAGTGCTATAGAGCAGTGAGCACCAGTCTGACGTCAATATCGCTAGAGGGCGTTAAGTACATGGGCACTTGTAATATTGTATTATAATAATCCCATAGGGGGGTTTTAGATCGCCTCATATAAGAACTGTGTTTGAAAAATTAAGAATCCAAGCCGTTTCAAGAATCAACTGACTGAGAGAAAACACTAATGTTACTGGTGCCAAATTATTTACATGTTCTCTAGAAACAGACTGTACCAAATAATCGTTTATGACAGGCAGTCTCTCATAATATGAGGGACTGCCTGTCATAAACGATTCAGGAACACCTCCCTGGCAATATCGGACAATTGTTATACGAGACAATTTTAAAATTACCCCATGTTTTTACCCCACCTGGTCGGGCCAGGTGGTGAGTGAGCGACATCAGGACATTGGCGTTCTATTGGCCTATCCCAATTTCCATACCCACTGCATGTGGTCACAGGGCCCTGTGACTACATTAAATTAATGTAATATAATATAATCTACATGTCACATGTGTGTCCACTGTTCAGATACGTGCGTGTCACATGCATTGCAGGGTGAAGAATAGACAGTAGGCAGGACTAACTACTGATATATTTTAAAGCAAGCTATCAATAGTTTCACTGCATTGTGTGGTGTAATATTAGAGAATTAATCAAAACCAAATCTCTCTACGTCGTCCTCAGACGAGCCCTCCACCGGCGTCTCCAGTCATCTCGGTTCTCCGCTGAGCAAAGTCAAACTATGCATCTCGACCTTGTTCAAATAAAGGTTGAAAGAAAATCTAGCCAGTTCAGATTTCAATTACCTTTTTTCTGTCTGCCATCCTCATGGTTATCAATCATGCATCTTAACTTATTCAGGGAAACTTGAAGGACTCGAGCGAGGTAACATTTTACAGTCACTTTGTCAGAATGCGTTGGTCAATGGCAACATGGGTGTGGTATCTCAAAGGACCTAATGAAGGAAAAGTAAGAGAAACAGAAAGTATATGAGCCATTCTCCGAATTGGTTAAAATTCAGAGTTGAAAATTGTGTAAAATCTGTATGCTATTTTGGAAAAACCTTGACCATATTCATGTTGCACCAGATCTAAGGGACACATATTTAGTAAAGGCACAGTCACATATTGTATCTTAATACTTACCTATAACTTGAGCATAATGTTGCAATAAGGACTAATATTGTTTTGTTTTCACCTCTACAATTCTTTGCAAAACATGGCTGGCAAAAACAGCTTTCAACTGATGTACATGGATAAAAACATCACATCTTGCAGAAAAAACTAAATAGTTTATAATATAAGAAGAAACTATGTGTTCGGTAGTGACACTACTTAAAACCACACACTGATGATGATGATGATGATGATGATGATGATGAGGATGATGATGATGATTTGCCTAGGCTGGTGTGGCCGGGTTAGGTTACCACCGACACCCCATAGAGGCTATGTATTTATCTGGGTGTTGACACTCAAACCAAAAATGGTTTGCCTTTAATAAAGTAGTGAAAACAAAATGTTTGCATCAATTTAAAATGAAAACTAGAAAAAGTGCCCCTCAAGGCACAGGTCTCCACCTGTCAGGTTATCGTGGCCTGCTGGTGGCGTTATAATAGGCCGATGGGAAAAATGGTGGCAATTCTTCTTCTTTGATGGCAATTGGAAGATTTGAGGCATTTTGTTCCAAGAATATGCTTTGCCAAGATCCACCTGCGCTATAACAGGTCAATGGGAATAGGGTGGGATTAATTCCTCAACCTAGTAGGAAAGTGTGTGAAAGATTTCATGTTAAATTGCATGCTGTGTTCATGATTTGAGGCTTTTTGTTTTAAACGGGGTAATCCTGCAAACTTTGGAAGCCAATTAGCCAATTAGGATGGAATATGAAATATGGGACAGATCCGTCTTGAGCACATGACTATAGAGATTCTGTGTAACCATGTGCGGGATTTTGGACAGAATCTGGAGGAGGCAGATGTGAAAAATGCAGGTCAAATGTTTTTCCTTTTGATTAAAGCTTTTTTTCTAACTGTATTTGATTCTATTGATTCTATTATTTCTATTTCGCATAGATGTGTATATTCTTAATCTTAAAATGTTTTGATGAATTGAAAATGGAGGACCCTAATGTAAACTTAATATATTTTTTAAATGTGCCCATGTTACAAACTGTTAGTAAAAGTTTCAATCAATCGACCAGTCATTAGTCAGGCGCCTGCAGTTGGTGCAAAACACAGCTGCTCGCCTCCTTACTGGCACAAAAGATCGAGCACATAACCCCTGCAGTTTTAGCGGCAATGCACTAACGCCCTGTCACTTATAGAATAGATTTTAAGATTCTTTTATTCACCTATAAATCCCTGTACAGCCTGGCCCCTTTATATTCGTCAGAACTTTTGGAGCCCTACACCCCACAAAGGCCACTGAGGTCAGCTAACAAGCTGAGGAGTAGGGGCAACCGCAGCTTTGCTGCTGATGCTGATCCTAGGCTTTGGACAGCCTGCCCCTCTATATAAAAAGTGCCAACTATCAAGTCTTTTAAATCCCTTCTTAAAAACAAACTTATATTCCTTAGCTTTTAACCACACTTAAATGTTTGTGTCTTGATCTATGTTGTTGTATGTGCTTTTTAAATAAAAGTTTGATTTGAACTCCATATGGGCATATAAGTGGCACTGGCAGACATATATAGATATCTCCATATACTGCACTGATAAAAGGGACACAGACAGACAGATGGTACACTCTGACAATGGGTATTGCATAAGAAGGGGCATACATTCCAAATGGCATAATTTCCAATGGCCATAATTCCCAATAGGCATTGTTCCAAATAGGAGACTATAAACTATAAATTACGCAAATCTCTGCAGGTGTGAGTGTGTGTGTGTGTGCGCGCGTGCGTCCGTGCATATGTGCCTGTCCTTTGTGTATCTTGGGAACCGTCCAACCCACCGACTTCAAACTCAACATAAGGTGTGAGGTGCCAGTCAGTAGCTAACCACCAACAGTACTTTGTTAGCTGTGGAGGTGAAGTTAGAACGGACAGGATAGCCCATGCCATGCTTTTTACATACCCAGAAGACAAAGATAACCTAATTTAATTTGGTACTGGAGTTGGTCTCAACTAATTAATTGTAATTTGAATGAACAAATCTCACCATAATTATCAACTGAAACTAACGTTCTGGCAAAGGGACAGATGTACAGATGCAGAAAGAGTCGGAGAGCAGATATGCCGTCATCTCCTTCCCTACAAGATACAGCAGCTTCATGGCATCATCTATCTGCAACCTCCACCTCCGGACAAGATGCTGCTACAGCGGCAGCAGCCGGTCTCTGGTGAAGACCGGGCTGTATCTGACAGTGTGTGAACAAGACATGCATCAGGTCGCGCATCATTGTACCAGAACACGGAAGACAGTTGACTGGCCTCAAGTAGCCTATATTAATATACCACAACATAATGTTATATCATTATATTATAGATTCACGGTCAGGAAACTGGTACACGTACTGTACCAGTGGTTGGGAACCTCTGCTGTAGAGGCCTGTTAGATCCCTGTGAGAAATAGAACATTGCCTGAGATTTCTTTCTTTAAAAAAATCAATTCATACAGAATAACTACCCTTCTTTCCAGACAGCATGGCAGGAATGCTGTGAGTCACAGCAGTACAGATATGTGACAGGGAGTATTGTAAAGCTTACCAACAGGGAGACAGTTAACGGTGTGCCAGTCTGTCCTAACCAACCATGCAGGATCATCCCAGTTTGACATCTCCCCACTCACATCTGGATGACAATTCATCAATACATTTCATTGCTACTCACTTCGCCTGGTCAAAGTACCAAATTATGACTTTTATGACAAGAAGTCTCCTGCTGAGCTGCATTTGACAGACGTCTCTTTTCCCCCAGTCTCATGACAATCAATTTACAGCTGATATAAAAAGCTTCATTAACGCTGCAGCTGTTCAAATATCGGTCTATCCTGTACAAATCCTCACAGGTCCAACATTTTTATTTTGTTTTATTATTAGAGTTAAAATGTCCTAGCCTGTAAAAGCTGTCACATGCAAATTCCGTTATTATGAACTGAAATGGGAAATATCATTTTGACACTCAAAATATAAACTTGATATCAAAAGCCCATTGCAAGCGGTATCACATTCACTGGAGATCGATGTGGCATGAAAAGGCAGACAGTTGTTAAGCATAATTAGTAGTTAAGTCTATATAGGAAGGTAGAACGTTAAAAATAAACCACAGATGCATGGATTTGTGGCAGGATGCCACCCAAATTTAGTGAGAGGTCAATATTACAAGGAGGTTGGTGTCTATAATTTGTGCTGGTAGCCTGACTAATGAGATCATTATCAGCCCATACTGTATTGTACTGTGAAAAGACTACTGAGGAATTTGTCTATTCCTGATAATACTGCATACCTAGTGCATTATAGGATATTCAAATGTGCAATAATTGCAGCATCTGCTCAAACTGTGGGGATCAATGAGAAGGCTATAGTATATAGACTAAAGCAAAACATTTGGCATTTTGGTTTTATAGAAGGAAACTCAAAGAAGTGTAGCTGAAATAAATAAATGAATGAATGAATGAATGAATGAATGAATGAATGAATGAATGAATGAATTAAAATGGTAACGCATATACAGCTAGTAGAGCCCAATGTCAGAGTTTTGGTTCTGACGTTGACCTCAATTTTGACCTATATTTTGTCGAAAGTCATACAATCAATTCTAATAAATTTGAGAAACTAGAACGATGCCCGTGGGGCCTCTATAGTGGTGCCCGTTGGGCACTGGCCTACTTGGAAGTTGGAACGATGCAAGTTGAAAATGCATGCCCCACCCAGATATTATGTCCGTCTCCCTTTTATATCCATATATGGAGTTCTTTGTAAGGCATGCCCAAATATGGAGTGTTGTGAGGTTAGAACAGGCCAGCTTCATATACGGATGCTATAGGCAGGGACCCGGTCCAGGCCCGGGCAGAGGCCTTTTTGGGCGGTTCTGGACAACCGTAGGTCCAACCAAATTGACACCGGGCACTGCACCCCCTGTGGTGGTGTGGAACGTGCATGTCGAATTTGAAGCCGATGGGGGTAACGGTTCTCGAGTTATGTCGATTACACACACACAGACATACAGAGGTGCATTTATATATATATAGATTTGATTAAAGCTTTTCTAAAATAAATAATACATATCTGACCTACAAGCTCAGAATATATCACAACACGATATGTTGTAAACTTGTAGATTGGCTATTTTTTTAAATGTTTTGGGGTAAACCGGCATAATCGGCTGCATAATTGGCATTGCACATTATTGCAGAGACCAAAAGCTTCATTCTCAGAGTTAACCAATTAGTTAAGCCATCTTTCTCACACAGAAACATCCAACAACACAACCTGTTGGGAATCTTGGGATAGAAAGAGATGTTTTCACAAGGTAATATTGGTAGCATATAGCCAAGCGATGAATTGCCTGGAAGAAGCAGTTGACAGTAAAGGGACAGCTATCAATTGCCAGTCTGAAGGGAAAAGTCCCATGCATCAAATTGACTCTGCATGAGAGGTAGAGCAAAGCAGGACAGACGTCATTGTAATACGTGAATGGGATTTAAAAATGTTCAAAGTCATACAGTATATGTGACATTAAATTACCTAAACCAGTTTCAAACTGTCAAACTGATGTTGTAGGGCAGGCCTACAAAACATTTTGCAAATGTTGGTTATCTGGTTAGTTATCTGGTTAGTTTGCATGCAGGGCTCACAATGCTAGACGTTATACAGGACAGGTGGTAGATGGAAAACACAAACTTATCCTACTCTTTACAGCACGTGGTTCCCAAGCTGTGGTGCACAATCAAGGGCCTTCTAGGGGGTGCGCGACATGAATAGGTGGTGCTATTTATTTTTATTTTTTATTTGATATATGTTGTTAACATATTAGCCTATGCCAATATGTGGCAAGTATATGCAGAATATAGCCTATGCTGCATATATTACGCCATATTGAGGTTCATATATGTGGATAAAAAGGAAATATGTCTCTATATAGCTTATGCCATTTATATTTCCATGTGGGGGAGTGCTAGGTCGGGAGGTAACAGGGGGAGCATGGCCAAAAAAGGTTTGGGAACCGCAGCTTTACAGTATACCTGGCAATTAATTAAGGGTCACTAATTGAGCAGTTGAGACGAATAACAGTCTAAGTCCATATTTTAATGTGACCCCTCCCCGAAAAGGTCTAGTTGTCCTGACCCCATATCCATCATTCATACATTATGGGTCAAGACTCAATAGTGTGGACTTAGACTGTTATTCGTCTCAACTGCTAAGGGTATACCCAGCCTGGAATATATTCCAGGCTGTGAAAGTGTGTCAGGAGCTCAGGACTTTGTGGTAGAATCCTGTAAATCCTGCAGGACTCAGCCTCATGACATGGGAAATAATAACACTTCAGCATGTAGGCCTATAGGTCTATCAAGGAGTTTACAAAGATATATTATAACAGTGACTACATGTTTTTATCCAATAATCATTTTGTAGATAATCAGAATCACTCACTCTAGTTGGAAGATACACTATTAGCTCTGGTCCATAGCTCCACTACTTCTATGATTCTGCCTTGCAGTGGAAGGCAGAATCATAGAATCTATGTAGCTGTACTTTTACTAAAAATAAAATAATTATTTAACATTCTTTGTCATACAAACTTGTTATTACAGTTTATAGTTATTAGGCTACAGACTATTTCTAATCTACATTATTCTATTTCTACAGGCGGTTAGGTATTAGGTATTGTTAAACATCTATGTACTTCTGCAACCAGTAACCACTGACCTTTGGCAAGAATTCCTTAGTTTAAACATTTTGCGGTCCATATGCAGCCCGTTTAATGATGCGACACACACGGACACACCCCTTTACATTAGAGATCATGTTACTACACAGACGCACGTGTTAGCATCTCATTAGCATGCGTGTTAGAGCTTGAGATAACCGTCATTGTGGTAGTTGTAGTCTTATTAAGAACGAACCTACGCTATTTCTTACAACATCCCTTTGAACTAAAACTACAGTTCCCATACAGTACGACAGCCTGAGTGTGTCTGACTGGATCATCACACGGTGACGGAGGGTGAGTGTAAACTGTCAGTGTGCTTTGGACCTCAGATTCGCGTGTGTAAACAGTCTAAGACATTGTTCGGGTGGATAAGTAGTAGTACGATAATAAATGTACTGATGTGCGTTAATACGTGACTCTAGACAACAAATTGCAGCATAATGTATTAGCCTTTAAGAAATGTGTCCCACTTCGCTAATTCTATCAATGTGTGTTAGATAGTCACAGTTGCCTAGCTGGTACAGCGAACAGAGGTTTTCATCTGTTTGAGGGGATATGGTATCTTACTCAAAAACCATACAAACACAAGTATGCTATTTTTCCTTGGCCACGATTAGATTTTTAGCATACAGGCTACGTTTCGACAGCTTACATGTGTAGAGAGCTAGCATGCAGCTGTTCTTGACTATAGCCACTTATCAAGACATGCCAATTATAATAATTGCAATTATTGTGCCATTATTGCCATTTATGTGATTAATTATATTACCCGTAAATGGACAGAGAACAAAAAGCACTGAAGAAAAAACAAACAATCCCTGCACTATAGCTAAAACTCACTGGTAAAATAAATAAATGCAACAACAACTGATAATAATAATAATAATAACTAGAAAGTACTGTTCCTGAAGAAACAGTGTAGGGTCGCTAAGAATGTTGATATTATAAAATATTTATGTTTTTTATGTGTTAAAGGACCACTTCACCACTTTTCAACCTATCTTCATACAAGTAAGACGCGCAAACGCGTGAAGCGAACACAGTGTATTTGAAGTCCCTCTGTAATTTTCCCTTTGGCACCCTCTGGTGGCCAGTTAGTGTCAGCACAGTGTGACAGACAGACAGACAGACAGACAGACAGACAGACATGTTCTGCCTGGCTTCCATAGTAAGGGCTCACTGCGTTCACAATAACTGGTCCTCACTAATAATAATGATAAAATTGCAAAAAAAAGTTCAGAAATCATCGATGGGTTATTCAAGCGAATAGAAACTGCAGGCTTTCTAGTCCTGAAAAGTTGCAATGCGACAATGGAAGCCATCGTTAACTTCTCACGATAATAACAATCTAAACATTTTTGTAAAAACATCTGCCTAACCATGATGCCTTTGTGGCAATTCCTTTTATGAAACTGAACCCCTTCTCGCAGCCTATGTGACTGTGTCGTTTATGATATTGAGTCTGTTTGGACTGGAGGAAAATAAATAAATCTTACCATATGGATACATTAGTACTTGCTTCCATCAGTTCATGCATCATATCAGTTGATAAAATCCTAAAATCGGCCAGCTGATATGATTATTTCTGGAACACACACACAGTTCTTATATGACGCAATCTAAGATTCCCCTATGGGAAATCCCAGGGGGTAGCGCCCTCTAGCGGCAGTGATGTCAGACTTCGGTGCTCTATTGGCCTGCACAGTGCTTTCTGCACCACATGCCAAATTGCAAGCTGCATTTTAAGTCTTACCTGCTATGTTTCCTCATATAGCTTGCTTCGTTCAATGTGAACTCATGCCAGTTGGAAAGGGCCGGCCTCCCCAGACAGCAGCGGGTATTTCCATAAAGCATTAACGGTGTGTGCTTCATTAGATCACTGATAGCGTAGCCCCCTTGATCCCACGGCTTTCGTTGCGTCATAACTTCGTATGGAAGATTTGCAAACGTGGATGCATAATGTAAGCGAGCCTGGTTATCAATTATGCACCATTTATTCATGCTGCAGCAATACCTCGCACAGTTGATTTGATTCCCTCCACTTCATGTATAATTCAATATGCCTGCGTCCATTCTCCCAAAGCATTGTATTTTGCCGGCTCGTCCGACATGCAGGCATATTGTGTTAGAGTGGTGTGCGTCATCACTTTGGCCCCAGCACGTACAACTTATCCCATTTCACGTCCGGCTGGGCTGTTGTTGAAGTGTACCATGTCTTCATTTAACCTGAAGCCCGAGTTATACTTAGTCGCGTGCCGTGCACACTGAAAATAGAGTTATACTTAGTCGCGTGCCGTGCACACTGAAAATAGAGTTATACTTAGTCGCGTGCCGTGCACACTGAAAATAGAGTTATACTTAGTCGCGTGCCGTGCACACTGAAAATAGAGTTATACTTAGTTGCGTGCCGTGCACACTGAAAATAGCAGATATGATCGGCTATTCTCGGTGCATAACCGGTATAAATCAGGCATAACCCATTATTATTCACAGGCCAATAGTTCATGTGTATTCAGACTTCATAGTTATTATATTCATACGGTACGAGTTACTCTGCTAAACCTGTCGATTGTGACTATAGTGAAATGTTTTACTTCATATTCAAAACTCTCTCTTTCGAAGGTCTCACATGTGTTAGTATACAGGTACTCAGATTCATTGATATTGAATTCAGTTCAATAATGCCAACAATTCCACAACAATTCAACCTTTAACAATTTAACAATAATTTGAGTACAAATAAAACCTTTTTAGCTTTGATATTCCTGCTTTTTTATAGCATGAAATAGTCTATGAGAGTTCTGTCCGTCTTTGTATCTCTGTCCACTCAAGATAATCTTGCAAACTGCTCAACTGATGCCAACTTTCATGTGCACACTGTCAGTAGGCCAGCTCAGTATATGCACTTTCTTTCCCTTACGTTTTATATATTTTTTGAAATATTCTATTTTTATAATGGCAACGTTAAAACCATGCCCAGATATGAAGTCATATGTCGTTGATGCCATAAACGACTTATGTCACATGCTGACCACAGATGTTCCAGAATCCACATAAAGCCATGCCGTAATTGAGCGTACACATCCCATTTTAGGCTATTGAAAGTTTGGAAACAAACTTATCATTAACACTAGAGTAGAGCTTGTAGATCAGCTATTTCATCTTTTCATATTTTTGGAAAATGTTTGAAAAGGGATAAGAAATGTAAGCCTGTTATTTGTGGTGGTGTTACAAAAGGTTAGTTAATAATTACATATGTTTGTACTTCTGTTTTCTTTGTCCATAATAGACAAGCAAGGGAGTTGATGCTGTCAATAGAGAGGGTTTCCTCTTTAGAATTCACTATAAATCACACTGATACGCTATTCAGGGTAGTGTCCAATCCTTAATACGTTTCAAAAAGGGAGCAGGAAGAATGGGGGGGAGAGGGAGAGGGAGAGAGAGAGAGAGAGAGAGAGTGTGCGTGCGTGCGTGCGTGCGTGCATGCATGCATGCGTACATTAGTCTCATGCACTCAGAGGTCAGTATCAGAGTCCTGTACGGCAGGGAGCAGAGCTGCCAAATGATTTTCACTGCAAGGTCTCGAGGTCAGCACTGAGGCATGGAGGGATGGGGTCAGTCTAACCATGAGCTGAATATCAACGCTCCAAACTCTTCCGTTACTCTCTGGCACATTTACATGTTTCCTGCCCCCATAGGTACCGCAGAGCAGAGCTGAGGACCTGAGGATTCGACTGCATTCTGATACAGAGCTGATCTACACCGGGGCCAAAAAATTATCTTACAGACAGGTAAATATTATACAAGCAGCACACATACTGTACCCTGGCTTTGAACCCCAAAGGATACCTTTGAATGGCACAGAAGGGCAGAACATATATAAAACCCCTTCAGCAACATGTCGACTTTCTGTATATGAACATACTGTCCGGGGGTGGGGTGGGGGGGATCAATGAGGATAAGTCAAGTCATTCATGACCTTTCGGATCATTCGAATGCAATAAAAAGGGCGCCAATGCAATTAAGGCGCCGGGGCCTTCTGGAGTCTAACATGCTTATTTCTGATGCCCTTCAGCTGAGCCTATCCTGTTAGTGTGGCCGCCGCTGCCTGCGTCTTCCTCTGAGGAGCTTAGCGCATGTCAGTTGCAACATTGGACCAATGATAAGCGTGCGGCCCCCGATCCACGGTGCCTTGGTGGACGACAGCCATTTATCCGCACTCTGTAGTTTATGTCGTTTTAATCCGATTGAAAACAAAGGCCCCTCACTCTCAACCACATTAACCAGTCGGCTCCTCGTCATTCTTCTCAATCTTAATCTATTTCCCGTACTGGGCTGGCAATGAAAATATGTTACTATATCTGATGGCACACAACGGCAGTCGAACACAGCAAGATAGTTGGCAATATCTGCGAGTGGTGTGGGGACTGACTTGATGGTGGAAAAGAAGAAGCTGCAAGGTGGGAGGGAGAGAAAGAGAGCTGACAGCAGAGGGAGTGGTGGAAAGAAGATGTATACAAGGAAGATGGAATGAGATGGATTAGAGGGGAGGTATTGAAGGAGTGTGAGCCACGAGCAGTGGGGATCTGGTAATCAACTCTTGAAAGAAGACTAAAAAAGCAGTGCTTGTTTTTGTCAGCTGTCTAGCCCGAGGGTAGGAGAGATTGCTGGCCAAGCTATTAAAGCCAGGTAAAACTGGGCTGAATTCTCAAGATATGCCTCTGCCTTTGTTATACAGAGCTGTGTTCTTTAGTCTCACCGCTAAGCACCTTTTATACTGGTGGCTTGCTATTATCTTTGGCAGGGTTCCCTCACACGTCCAATGGAATATTGACAGGGTTTTACTGCCTGGCCATGGGTGGTCTAGACTCTAGAATCCTTCAGCCAGAGATGTTTACAGACTTTTGGAAGTACAGACTACACAATGTAGAACTATTTCTCCGTATCACAAATGCAAGCACATCAAATGAATGGTGACCTCTCCTGTGGTGCTCTAGTTACACAGGAAGGAAAAAAAAGTGTTACTTATAGGTCATCTAAATCCACTGTCACGTACGCCTCACTTCAGCATGATTGATTTTTTTCCCTGTGTCTTTATAAAAGACATTACTGCCATCATACATCACCATATATTATTCAACAATTTCAATTTGTCATCACCGCTGGAAATGATAGTCAGTTATTAAAATACATAATACATTTTAAAAATACAATAAGCGCTGACTGACAACCTTTGACATTTAATTTTTGCCAACTGTTGGTGTTACCTCGTGGGCAAGCCATCTCCAAGGCAACACTGGTCAATCATGCAACACAAATTATGCAACACAAATACAGGGATATTTCTTTTTGAATTACTTATACCACCGAAGCCTTTATTAGTACAATTCGCCATTTCAGTTACTCATGTGTTTTCATTTTGTTTTTCCACACTTCACATATACAGCATGCACACACGTGGACAAAAAGACCATAAGCATGTGTCACAAATGAAGCAAGATGGAGTGGTTACCGTCTATTCTAGCTAATTAAAATACGTAATTGACTTATTGAAGTACAGAATATATAAGGAGCCATGCTAGTAACCACTTTTACAACATGTATGTCAGTGTAGATTCTCATTTTTATGCCTTTTGTATATAGCAGGCATTTCACATGGTTGCTTGCTCTCTAGGCTTACATATGCAACAACAAAGCAAGACAGAAGACACCATTGTCTTTGAGGCAGTACGTATCTTTGAGGCAGTGCATTGTCTTTTTGAGGAATTGTGTAAACGTGCTGCTATTATAGGCGGCCGTGATTGCCAGAATCCAAATCAGAATACTGCTTCAACTTAATATTGCAAGGAGAATAGCTCCATATCTACATGGCTTTAGGCTGAGGATATGGCGAAATACAAGTATAGCACTGCTTGTACATAATATACAGGCTTACTTAGGGACCACCCTCATCAACAGTGTCCATTCTCAGAGTAAATACACCTTTATTTTTTTTCTTGGATGTAATACTCTGCTCTGACCACTGGGTATCATCTATGTTTTCTCATTATCAGACCGACACATGAGAGCTGAGACAGCACAGAGATTTGCCAATGGACTCCCACTGACATTATATTCACATATAATGCAATATACAAGCTTCAGGTCAATTTATAACATGTACAAGCTTCAGATGAGCAAACACACCTCAATATTACAGATTTAGAAGAGAACCTGCTACATATAGTACTTACCGTATACATGCACTAATTTCATAAAGAGAGAATAATATTTGGATAACCTTTTCTAATCTTTGCTAGAACCATTTTTTTGTGTGATACTTTTCATAACACAAGACTACCCATTGGTATATAGCATCTCTGTCTGTTATTAAGAAAGATTATATTTGATATTTCACACTGTAGCTTTTTAAAAACGGCCTGTAGTTTCATAAATTAAAAACAAAACTAAAAAGCTAATCTATTCAGGGTTTCCTGCAGGAAAATGGCTTGGCATGGGGGGATGCATGGCGGGGGACCTTGGCGTGCGCCGCGAAGCGGATTTTTCATTAGCAAACATACGACACCTTGACACCAACTATCCAAACGTTAGATAATGCGAAGTGAGCGCCCCTCACTTCACACAGGTGTGATATATTTTTTCTTTTCCAAATGAATTTTGGTATACATTGGA
>OOFJ01020438.1:1197-11385 GCA_900323375.1 Benthosema glaciale | reverse complement strand
CACACACACACACACACACACACACACACACACACACACACACACACACACACGACTGTGGTGGAGAGATTGAGCAGCTTCAAGTTCGTCAGGCCTCAAGTCAGTGACAACCTAGAGGCTGGTCACATCATGTGAGACAACAGCTCTTCTTCCCCTGGAGACTGTCAGCGTGCCACTCTGAAGCTTCTATAGCTCCACCATAGAGTTTCCTGGCAGGTTGCTGACATCCTGACTGCATGGCTCTACAGAGGGTGGTTGGAAGAGCAGGGCACACCTCACGGGGGATATGCTGCAGTGGAGAAGGTCAGAGAGTTCAAATTCCTGGGGGTGCACAGAATTAGTAGTGGTAATGATGTGCAGCGTGCACATCACTACCTCACCTGGGATGTGCAGACAGAGCGGGCCGGGTAGTGAAGAAGGCAAAACAACTAACACCTCTACTTTCTCAGAGAACTAAAGAAAGCGTGCAGCTTTCTATAGAGATGATACAGTACCTAGAACATCCAGGCCAGAGAACTTTACCATAGAGATGACAGGTATGTGAGAAGGGATTCCATGGAATAGATTCATGTGATCCATAAAGACAATTTTGACGATGTTGTTTCATTGATAAAACACACAAATTTCACACATATTTCATTGATTTTGGAACATCTGAAGAAGGCGGAAGAAGTCAACCTGTTTTATACAGCTGACTTTTCATGCCGTTTTCCTGCTGCTGACAGTTTTTAAAACCTATTGTCTGCAACTGCATCCATGCTTCAGTATCTTGCCAGATTGTGTTAGCATTTGCTGTTGAGCGAGGATTAGTCTTTATTCCACCTTAAAGAAAAAACTAAACCTGTCAAATTCGGCTGGACTTACCTCTCTGACAACTCAGTTTGAAACATTTAGGTATTTTTTTAATAGTTTAATTGTTTTTAATAATGACTTTAAATTGCACACCCCATGAAGCCTTGAATTCATGGATATAATCCAATAATTTGATGACGATTTAAGATTCAGTCTCCTACTGGAGACGTCTTTACAGAAGATATATCAGTTGCATAATAAAAATAAATACATTTTTTTTATTTTATTTTTTATTTTTTAAACTGTTAGAAGACATTTGTAGAATCAGCCTCGGGTTTTAATGGGTTGAATCAGGTCTATATAAAATAGAGAGTTAATGTTACTGTATGTATAATTCATAGCATGTGACACATCCAACCATCCATAATAATTAACAGAAACCCTTCACATTGCAATGGAACATGCACATTGCATAAATAATTCAGCTATATCCTTATTGGTTGGTACTGTAGGTCAGCCGGGTGCACATGGTGGCCAGGGAATACACGACTCATTATTTCAGTTCATGCCAGTCGTGAGTGATACGCATTAATACATTAAGACTTGAGGCAGATTCCACAAATCCTAACAGCCTTCTATAATATCAGTGGACCCCTGAGAACCCTAAGGTTATATGTATTTGGCGGCATACCCCCATCTCAAAATATTTTGTTCCAGGGATCATATATATATAAAATAAATAAAAGCGGAAAATCTGCTAAAATCTAAAATGACACAGATACTGTAAAATATGTCTTTGGCCAGCCTGGTTACGGCATGCCTTCCCACGTCTGAAACGGTGGAGAAATGACGGAGTTACGGTACTTTAGGAGTTCCTGGGGGGTCAGAAATTACAGAGTTGCAGTGTTGTATGTTTTGGTACTCGGATACGGACACATACATACATTCACGGACACATACACACATTGCTACGTAATGGAGCGGTTAGGCACCGCTCAAAAATAACCTACTGTATTGTACGCAGTACTCAAGCAAATAAACCATGTTTCTGTAGTGTCCACCAGACAACATTAATAAATTTAGTACATTTCAGCAAAATGATAGCAATGGCTCATATAATGAGCAGGAAACACTTCTTTGTCATCCGAGTCTTTCTTTTCCTGTATGGCGAAACCAGCGGTGAACCACACAGCACCACACGACCCCCACAGGGAGAAACACATGGAGGACAGCTTAGCATAGTCTTTCATGCGCTGGAACTCTCGCAGGATGAATCAAAGTACCCCGCGTCCTCGTGCCCACCAACACTGATCTGCACCTGCAATATAAGAAAAATAAGCGTCTGAATCAGCTAACGAGAGCTTAAAAATATACGTGTAAACTCATGGCAAGGAAGGGAGTCCCTCATGCGCGGGACCCACAGAGTACACTCAGACATTCGGCGTATTGCAAACGCACGTCTACAGCTGCTCTAATAACGCTGCAAGGTTTCTCTTGTGAATTTACTGAATTACTAGCAGACAGATTGCATGGTTTGAGGGTGATTCGGCTATGGATGGATGTGTGAAACGTTGCGGATTCTCTCGAGGAGTCCTAGCTGTCTTGGTTGTGATTATCATATTTCTTTGTTTCTCAAAGAAATCCAAATTATTTTTTTGCCTTTTTTTTTGTAATTCATCCAGCTTTTAAACAGTGCCATAATCATTTGCAAATATTACTCGCTTTTTCTTTATCAGTTTAGCAGGTTATATGAGGTGACAGTAAAGAGAGAGAGAGGAATCAAGATGGGGAGAGACCGAGAGAGAGAGAGACATGCACAGACAGACAGAGTGATTGCCAAGAGGACACCAAGGGATGCCTGCACACAACAACCTCAAAGTGGAAGTTGTGTCTCTGGGAAAGCGAGACTCAGCGGTAAGTGTTCAGACTTGGTGTTACAAAGGGCAGTAAAGTGCTTACTTTGATTGAATCAATTGCTCTGCGTAACTAGCTGGCGGTGCCGGGCCTCCCCAGAGTGACAGAAAGGTCTGCAGAGAGCGAACCAATCCAACCTTGCGTTGTATTCGGAGAACAGGGGAGATTAACAGTGCAATGCATCATAGCTGTGCCAAACCAACTGATGTGTAGCAGACTGTATTTATTGACTCATTGACTCTATTGATTGTCTCAATTGATGAAAAGTCCAGAGACAACAGACAGATAGATGCACAGCAAGTTATGCAAAACAGGATCATGGGTCATGTTACTCTTATTTCATTGGATAAGCATGAATAAAGTAGGATTCAGAGAGAGAAGCAAATACCTGCCAACACCCTGTTATTATAATCTTTACTCTCTATAACACAGTGGTTCCCAAACCTTTCCAAGCCAAGGACGCACAGACAGCCATAGCCTCTGGCTGTGGGGCCCCTATAGCGAAATGGCTTCACCCAAAACAATAAAAAATAAATAAAATGAAAATATCAAATCTACAACCTCACAATGTGTCATGCTGCAACTGCATTGTGAGCTTGTAGATCTGCTATTTTCCTTATTTTCAAAGATTTCTATGTTTGATAATTTATGAAAAATCAATAATGACATGCCCAAAATAGGGATGCCAACAATCTCATTGATCATTATTAATTTGAATATATAATATTATATAATTAGAATTTGTATATAGTATATCATTTATTTTTAGACTTTTTCTTTCCCCTTTCCCAATTCCACCCCCCTGCGGCCACGCCGTCAACTATGAAAACCACAGTTTGTCCTGTTGAACACAAGCAGGTGGAAGTAGGCTAGGCATATCACATGTCCCTGACAAGCATCAGTCGATCTGATTTAGATACATACAGTACAGTAACAGCTCAGTAATTTATCTGGATATGTTAGCAAAATTCACATTTTGACATTGACATTGTTCCATTGACAGGTTCACTCAACAGGCCAGTAAAACTCTAATGACGGCAAACGGCACCGCGGCAGATGTTTGTCAGACAACTTGTGCAGTCGTCCTGTGTTGTTCTTCACCCTCATTAACCTGTATTACGTCGACGAGAAAGGGGGATGCAATCAGACTCTGTAGACTGTAGAGAACCGTCAGATTTATCTTTCCTGGTCTATCAAGCATGTTTTGGCATGAAAAATGGTTATTGTCAGGGTGTAACATGATTGAAAGCATAAACAATCCTCTTGATATTTGTGGTTTAACAAATTATATGTCATTATGTTAAAGCCATTGATACTACACCACGTCAGGAGGAGTGCCTGGTCTATGAGGACGCTAAAACGCAGTCAACTATGCAGCCAATTTTCAAACCCAAGTATTGAATGTGAATGGCAGGCGCCAAACATCTATTTTGCTATTGAATATGTGTGCAATTATTGAGTGTGGGGCCACAGAGATATCGACACCAAGGAAATTAACACTTTGGTCAAACTGGGATGATGGAAAAAAAACAGATGGATTGTCTCCACATACAGTACAATACAAACACTGACAACTGAAAAAAAGATGAGTGCATGTCAAGGGATTATTGTACTATTTGTCTACCAATTTCTTTTCCCTTTCTTTTCTCTACAACAGCAGGACAGTGTCAAAAGAAATTATCCATAGCACTTCTTGGCCTCAGCCATTTGAATAGAATGTCTTTCTCTACTGTATGCTGGTGAGTGGGCGTGAGGGCAACAGACTGCAAGGAAAGTAAAGGGAGGGAAAAACAGGCAGAGTTTGCCCTTAGGGCTCACGAGGTAAGGACACTTAAATCATCGCATGCATTGCCATAGTCAACAGGATTTCTTTTTTTTAAGATCAGCTCTTTTGCTTTAAAAACAAAATGAATAAATCATCTCCTCTTCACAAATATAAATATATTTTATGTATAATATATACAATAATGTTTTGCCACCATCAACAACATTAGTATTGAGGGGGAGATAGAGAACAAAAAAAGCATATGTCAGTAAACTCTTGCCGATGGGTATACAGACATTGCAAAGACATAGTCATGATTGATTGACGTGCTCAAGCAGTCTCTCTGAAGATGCAGATGCCAAACGATAGTTTGTTGTTTTATTGAGAAGGCTGGTGGTGTGGCTGTGCTATATGTGCCTGAATCGCTTGTCTGCTAGTCCTGGGAGCTACGGGACTGTCCACCTTTCTCACAGCTCTCTATCTGCTAGTCCTGAGAGCTATAGGGGTCCTCCTGCACCTTCCCGCAGCTCCCACTGAATCACCTGTTAGTCTACTGGAAGCCCCCATAGGTCCCACGTTAGACCCAGAAATGTTGTTGTAAACTTTTATGATTCAAATGTCATCTATATAGACTTAGCAGATGGGATTAAGCTTGGTTGCTAAAAGTTGCATGTTGAGCAATTTGAGTTATTAACATAATATGGGACCAACTAGGGGTTTTTCATGATGCTGAATCCATTCCAAGCATTAGCTTTGCATAAAAAACATTTCTTGGGCTAAAAACGGCCATAGCTACATGCCCAAATGTGACGGTTATGGAAGTTTTTAGCCCAAGGAGTGTTTTTTACAGTATGTAAAACCAATGCTTGGAATGGATTCAGCATCATGAAAACTCCTAGTTTCATATGTCACTTGCTACTTCAACAATGATGACATTTACATTATTTTTTACCTTATATAGGATGTTAATGGTGTGGTCACAAATTATGCTAATAGCTCAAATTGCTCAACCTGCAACTTTTAGCAACCAAGCTGAATATCAGCCATTAGGCATATAGATAACATTTCAATCAAAAACGTTTACATTAATCACCATTCCTGGGTTCATAGAATTGCCAGTAGACTATGGCTGCTATAGTCCTGAGAGCTATAGGGGTCCTCCACCATCCCGCAGCTCCCACTGAATCACCTGTCTGCTATTGTCCTGAGAGCTAACGGGGTTCTCCACCTTCCCCCAGCTCCCACTCAAAGTTCTGGCCAGTCATCTGGTAGAACATCATGTTAAAGGGTTTGTAGAACTTGTGCAGTCGGCGAATCACGTCGGGGTCGATTTTGGGATGAGTTCTCCCTTTCGACTTGCCCAGGCACCGCGGGGTGCTGCTGTCCTCTGGCTTTTTCAGACACGGGAACCCTTTCGTTTTGTTAAAGTAAAAATGTTTATCCGTGACAATCCGCTTCAGTCCCAGGAAATCCTGCACTTTGGCCATCTCCCCCGCCGGGTCGACAATAAGCCTCTCCCCACTAACAAAGTGCATCTGAGACAGGGGGAAGTACTGCATCCAGCTCTCCAGGTGCAGAGCGTATATTCCGATGCGCAGGGCACTCCACGAGGCGTCGATGAGGCCGAGCGTCCGGTTCTTAAACGCCAACACCTCAAAGGTCGGAATCTCGGGTTTCTTGGACAACGTCTGCGTGTAATCTGAGATGGCCCTCGTGACGGGGTTACGCACCACGATGATAAGCTTGATGTCCCTGGCCATCGTGTGGATGCGTTTCGGGGCGTGGTTCGTCACAAAGTAGCTGGGCGTCTTCTCCATGGTGATCTGGCCCTCCAGCGTCGAAGGCATCAAGTCTCTGAGGATACAGAGACAGACAGACAGACAGCAGACGCAGCAGTTAGTTCAGCACCAATGTGACATTCAACTCCGAATAGGGATAAGCAGTGGTGGCCACACGCACGCACACACGCACGCACGCACGCACGCACGCACGCACGCACGCACACATATACACTCTAACACAATATTTAACCAGTAAGATTAAATATGCACGCATCTGCCTGGGTGATAGCAGACTGCTGGGCGAGCGCTGGCGCATTGGCATGGGGTGTCAGATCAACATATGGAATTAATTCTGTACTGGCCATATATGGAGCATGTCTTGAGTGTACAGGGTTTGCTGAGGTCAGATCAACATGGAATGTCAAACCAGGAAGGATGGGTGGGGAAGGATCAATATGGAATGTCAAGAACAGGTCAGCTCCATATAGGGAGATCTAAGGGTTTGAGGTTTGAGGTCAGATCTAGAGTTGCTGGCCGGCTCCATATGCAGATCTAGGTAATGATCCAGTCTATTCTGTGTATGGTTATCCAGGGTTAGATGAGGTCAGTGTCGTGATCTTCATATATGGAGATGGCCATATATGGTGGCGTGGCGTGTCACGAGGTGCGATGTCATGAGGTATGACCATAAATGGAGGTGTGATGTCACAAGCTGTGACCATATATGGAGACGTGATGTCACGATGCATCACCATATATGGAGATGTCATGTCACGAGGCGTGACCATATTTGGAGGTGTGATGTCATGAGACACGGGGTGTCAGATCAACATATGGAATGAATTCATACATGGAGGCGCGGGGTGTGACGGGAGATGCATAGTTGCATAGATGCATAGTAAATGCGACCTACGGTCGCAATGAATATATTTTTTTTTGCTGCAGATAGAAAGGGTTTTCTATCTGTTGAACCACAAAATGGCCACCACTATATGCCCTAACGTGACACAAATTACACTGTGCAAGCAAATTCATGGCGCTTATCAAACACAAAATTATTTGAAATTACAAGTTAAAATAAGCGTTATCATCACTGGACATTGTATGTTCGGAGGAAGAATGTACAGCTAATTACATCCATGGAGCAATATGTGAGAGATAAAAGAAAAGGAGATAAAATGGCAGGCGAACAAGTATGCTCATTGCTTAATTGACTCCATCTGTGTTACTCCAGGAGCTGTTTTGGAACATTAATAATGAGTTTGCTGCATATCATTAATACTGTGGCGCCCGGGGTATTGTTTTGTCATACATTTATTATGCGCGCGAGGCTCCACTGCGCTCTGCTGTGTGTGTGTGTGTGTGTGTGTGTGTGTGTGTGTGTGTGTGTGTGTGTGTGTGTGTGTGTGTGTGTGTGTGTGTGTGTGTGTGTGTGTGTGCGTGAGTGTGAGAGAGTCTCATTCCTCAGCATTCACATGCCTTGTGAGCATGGCACGTTTCTCTTTCTCTTTCCTCTCTGTCCAATGTTTAAGGTTAGAGGCTGTTCAATGAAGGGAACACTAGTGTAATTATTGAGTTTCATTGTGTGATCATTAACTGTAGCTTAGAAATGTTCCTGTCTTTGTAACCGTGTCCTGTCAGTATGGGGAGATGGCGGGAACGAATTTCAACCATGGTCACAAATATTACGATCACGTTTTTCTCTGAGAAAGAGAGGTGGAATCAATCAGTGCTAGAGGTTAGTATCATTCATACGTCTTATATTTCTAATCTACAGTTACCATTTTTATATTGACAAATAAAGCATTGTGTTATTACATCAAACAAATCCTCATCAAATCCTTACATCTGTGTCCAATCCTAATCCCTGCTGTTCTGTTTGTTTATTGGCTATTGGATTCTGTGCTAAATTGGTACAATAAATCCTTTGTGAGACGGCACTTATTTACTTAGAACTTCAACTATAAGAACCATAGAGGTACCCGGTGTAATCTAAAAGGAGATGGAATCCAAGTATAGTCTGTGGGTTTTTGGAATTAACTCTTTGTTTGGAAATAGATTTGTTGTTTACACGCATACAATGAAGTTCTTTCATAGACTTGCACTGTTTCTTTGATAAAAGCTATTTCGTTCTGGCGAAAGAATATTCCCCATTAAGGTGGCCATCATTGCAAAGGTATAGTAACGATACGGTCACATCAATCATTCGAATCTTGGACATATTCTAAATTAGCTGTTCTCTGCAAAGAATCCAATTTACTGTGTAAAGCACATCAGCTGTTATGCACATATCGACCACCCTCGCACACACATATGGATACTGAGCCGCAAGTCTCACAAGTGGCTTAGTAATTGCATCTCAGTAACAGTATTGCATTCCTGATGGGTAATTTCCCCTCGGATTATGTTTTTCTCCAGACACCATAGAACTGTGGCTACTTCTTCCCCTGTAATGGGATATTAAACATATCTACAGATAGCATGGTGACTGTGAGGAATATTAGTTTTCATTATATCCCATCAATGTTGCACACTTCTTCACTTACAGTAATGAATGGCTAAAGATTTTTTCTAACCTTTCAAGGTCTTGAGCTCTTCACTGTTTAAAACCCACGTATGAGGCATGGTAGATGGCACAAAGTTTATCGGAATTAAAGCACAAGGAGGGCAAACCGTGAGGCACACTACAATTAATCACCTTGAAGCCACCTATGTGAGGCACCTTCAGCCTAGTGCGCGAGCCGGGGTGTCTCAGTGGTAATGTGCTGTGCTTCTTTGGAGCATATCCAATTGACAGGACAGATGAACAATGTTCAAGGTAACCTTTTTATAAGGCTCGCACATAACACACTATTGTCCTCATCAGGCCCAACGCTGCTCATTATATGTTTAATTACCAAAAGATGGAAATGCACGAGCCAGGTACTTTCCCATTGTGTTCGAGGTCCCTTTTGATTGGGAATCAGTCATGGATCATGTGCATTTGAAATGTCGGTGGTGAAGGAGAGGCGGCACCCGAAAATCCGAACGGTAGATAGATAAACAAGGTAATTTTCCCTGTGCGTGAGTGTCGGATGACTGCTCCGGCCTCCGAACCAAAGTAAACAAGAGGAAACGGTTAACACTCGTTACTCTCCGCTTCAGCTGCTCAGCTCGACACGGGTCATTCAGGTGGGTAGGTAAATAAAATGCACAACGCTAAAGAGGCCCTGCTTACCATCTGCTGTTTACAGGCGCAAACCCAGAGAACACATCGCATGACATTTGCCTTCTGTTTTTACCAGACTCTGAACGCAGTATTTACATAGACAAACAGAAGTGTGGAAAACAAAAAGTTTCCTGGGAACTTACAGTATAGCGGGCGTGCCGTACGTGCTCCGACTTCACCATCTAATAAGGGTGAGGGTTATTATGCCTGGTTTATACCTGCACATGTGCAGCGAGCAACGGAGTAGAAATAACCCTTTAGGGTTATTTGTTTGCATGACCTAACTGCACGATGTACATTCACGTAGAGAAAACATGTTATTGAGTTGAAAGGAGGAGTCCATTCTGTGTGTGTGCGCGTGTGTGTAAATTTTTTGCAAAATGTTATTCATATTATCGTCCGAACTAATAATTATAATGATTTAGCCTCTTCAACTTATACCCAGTGGCAGCAAAGGGATTTAGTAAAAGAGGATAGAAAGCCATTTAACAGCAATAATGTCAATTTGCATTCATAAAGTGTAAAAACAAAGATTATCAGCGGAAGCAGTGCATTACAGTACATTCAACCCCTTCATTCGCAGTCCTTCTTATTAGCAACTATGCATGCAGCAAAATAGATAGATAGATAGATAGATAGATAGATAGATAGATAGATAGATAGATAGATAGATAGATAGATAGATAGATGGGGTGAATATTGTGTCATGCATTATTATATACTGAGAG
>OOFJ01020433.1:0-12359 GCA_900323375.1 Benthosema glaciale | reverse complement strand
TATGGCACAGATGTTTGTTTTTATTAGGGCTGTGGGGAGGGGATCCAGGGCGCAGGTGGAGGGTTTCATCTTTTTGGTGATGTCCTCAACCTCTCGCTGCGTGATGGAGGAGAAGCAGCGGAGAGGCTGAGAGATCCCAAGTGGGGGGTCAGGGGAAGCTGGTGCTGTAGAGGATATGGAGAGCTGGGAGCGGATAGTGGCTATTTTTGTGCTGAAAAAAGTGATGAAATTATTGCACTGGTCCTCTGTGGAATCTGCATGAGTGGAAGGTTGTGGTTTCAGAAACTGATTTATTGTAGAAAGAAGCTGCTTGGAGTTGCCAGGGGTATTATTTATGATATTGGAGTAGAACTGAGCTCGTGCATCTCCTAAAGCTTTGGAGTAGGCCTTCTGGTGATCTTTGTAGGCCAGTTTATGCACTGTGAGTCCTGTGGTTTTGAGACGCCGCTCCAGGATGCGCCCAGCTGTCTTCATTTTGCGCAGTAACCACTTCTATTTCATGCTTAAATTTTTCGAAAATAGTGTCAATAGTCAATATTTTCAAGCTCACAGAGCGACGCATTGAGCTTTGTCTATTTTCTAAAAACGACACAGCTGGACTCGGCACTGTGCCTCGACACACCGTTTGAGAACCACTGCTCTACAGGGCAGTTGTCTGGACTGGACTCTGAGTGACTCTGGGTAGAGCAGAAGGATCTGTAACATGGTTCTGTGCGCTTTGTGCTTCCAGGTACAGGCCGCGGACTTACTGCCTGGCTGACAGCGACGAGGAGTCTTCTAGTGCGGGGTCGTCCGACGAAGAGGACACCTTGGAGCTGACCGCCGACTCCTCAGGAGCAGAAGGGTGAGAATTGAGAGAGTCCAATCTTTTCAGCTGTTTTCTGTTTCTATTCGCACATGTTATGTCATTTGAAAATATATAACAGATCATGAGATATGTACTTCTGAAGTGAATAAATGTTTGGTCGGGGTGACATGCGTGAGGAGTTTGTCAACAGTACTCAATGACTCATGCATGCTTTTTATATCTCCCTACATGTTTTTCTCTTGGCCAAAGGGTAAGCGTGCAGCATAAAATTCATCAAAAAATGTTGTTCGGAGAAAACGGAAAACATGTGCAATTGGGTCCGGCTCATGCACAATTAGTCATTCATTCATTATTTCACACCCTCCACTTAAAGTTGTTTATCCCAAAAGTGGTTTGGTGACTTTCCCCACAATCTACATACTAGTGCAAAATATGTTTTCAGTATAACTACCAACAGATTCTTGAGCAGATGAGAGTTCATATGGCAGACACATGACAGTACATCAATTTGTTTATGAACTCATTAAATATATCAGGTCAGACTGTCAGAGCATTGGGTCTACAATACTGCAAAAAAAAAACAGAAATGTAGCTAAATGATACTGAAAAACCTTTACAAGAAGATATTTAAGACCGGCAACAGTTCCATATATATTATAACAAAGTTATTACATTTAGAAAATATATATATTGTTATGCTGCTTCATTGCAGGATTTCCATATTTCTGAAAATATTCTTGAAAAAAATTGACAATTTGTCTAATTTTGAAAACATCCCCAGGATAGAGATGCCAGGTTGAAAGTGCTTAACGTTTCTCTTCATGTGCTGTAGCTTGGTAGGGGGACACAAACAGGGCAAGATCATGCGCTTTGTGGACAAGATCGCCAAGTCCAAGTACTTCCAGAAGGCCACGGAGACAGAGTTCATCAAGAAGAAGATGGAGGAGGTGTCCAACACTCCCCTCCTGCTCACCGTGGAGGTCCAGGAACTCCAAGGAACACTGGCTGTCAACATCCCTCCTCCTCCCACTGACAGGATATGGTATGATATCATATTTATTTTCTTTTTTTGTATTCTCTCGCGGGCGTCGGGGGTTCGCAAGACATGGCCAAAGTATGTTTGGGGGTCTCCAGCCAAAAAAGGTGCAGAGAACACGCCCACAGCGTCCACGGCAGGAATCAAGGCCTTCTAGCTGTGAGGGCGCTACTGATTGGACCAACGTGTCCCAGTCATATTTATTTTCATTACAACATTCTATGTTTTGCCGCAGATTGATTTGTGGAATTCTCAAATGCAGCCTTCAGCTACAATCAAGTGTATCAAATATGTTTTTTTTGTTTGAATCTACACAAAATAGCCAGGAATGACTATGAATGAATATGATGTGTTTTGCTGGGGGAATTAAAGACAGCAGTGCTTCAAGTAAACAGATCGTGCTGTGCTGTAGTGTAGAGTCGACACTTCAATCTGCCATAATTGCTATTTGTGGTTTTAGTGCCATTATGTATTGCTCTGTCAGTGTCTTTCC
Source organism: Benthosema glaciale (assembly GCA_900323375.1). Taxonomy (NCBI): domain Eukaryota; kingdom Metazoa; phylum Chordata; class Actinopteri; order Myctophiformes; family Myctophidae; genus Benthosema; species Benthosema glaciale. The sequence continues at coordinate 10,022 of OOFJ01020433.1, read as the reverse complement.
CATAACACGGCTCTGCCCTCTGCTGGTGATTGAGCATAGTTTTTTGTATTAGGCCTTTTTGTTCAACAACAATCACAATGGGGTGTTCCCATAGTTGATTCCCTGTTGAGCCCATGTCTTTGTTGCAGGTACGGCTTCAGAACTCCACCTCACCTGGTGCTGAAAGCCCGACCTAAACTGGGAGAAAGAGAGGTCACTCTGGCTCACGTTACAGACTGGATAGAGAAAAAGCTGTTTGAGGAGTTCCAGGTATGGATCGAAGTTGTTCATTTCTCGTGGTGTGTTTTTATTTCCGCCTCTTTTGTGTCAACGATATCAACGCATAATTGCATGTTTATCAGGAGCTAGACATTCTGTTGAAAACCTCACCGACCTTGTCCTCTCTCTCTCTGCTGTGTTTAGAATATCTTTGTGATGCCAAACATGGACGACGTGTGGCTGACGGTCATGCACTCTGCCATGGACCCTCGCACCGCTGGCGGACCCCTGGCCAACTCCCCCGCAGAGTCGGAGCCTTTCCAACATGACAGGGCGGGCCCCAACAGTCAGCCATGAAGAGTTGTTTACAGTATTTCACGGTGCTCCTGAAGTCTAAAAATAGCAACCAGGCCTGATCTACAGTACTACTACACACAGAACGGCCTTCCTCTAAAACGGCACATTCCCACGGCAGGGGGTATCTCACCTGCCACAAAGGAGACCACCTACATTTAGAACGAGCCATGCAGACAGAGTTCCGCTGCCCAAGAGAAACACTAAAAGATAACCTGTGACTCGCTGCTCTCTTCTGTACTTTTATATCATTGGGAGATGAAGAGATTTCTCTTTGAAGGATTCATATAACGGTAACGACCTATTAAATAGGGACTCGCTTGTGGAGCTCGGGAGCTCCGTTTGGGGGTGACGAGGGACTTAACGAGAGGAATGTATGGCGATTCATGAATTGTCGTGTCCTTTGAACACATTACTAATGAAAGCATTCACCAGATGTACCTTATGGGGCTACAGATGTGATTTCTGCGTAGAGCACAAAGAAGAGAGGAGTGCAATGACACGGCACGTAGACTGACATGAGTAGTCTTAAATGATGGATGGATATTCCATACACTGTGGTTATAGAATGCTGTGTGGATATTGTAGCCTATTTTAGTATAGGAAAAACTATGAGTGAAGGTTCTGGTAACATGTTGAAATTAGCGATATTCTACAGTGAAGGTTTTTTACTACAGTATGTCTATAACGAGCTAGTTTACCTTTTTTAAGTGTAATGGAAGTGAGTGGACATCGCAGATACTTGATATTATTATTATTATTATTATAATTATTGTTATTTTGTGTTCATGCAAGTACAATTTGTGTTTATGTTGGCAGCCTTTGATGGGATGTGAGCTAGAGAAGTATTCATTCGTGCTGTGACCACGCGCTCTCAAGTCCCTGACGAGCCAATAAGACCCCATTTTATACGACTCGGTTTCTACACGAATAGTTCCAAGAGAATGTCCACTTTTTCTCTCTCCAAACCTCAGAAAGCCGATGATTCACTGATGCCTGTGTAAAAATGCCATATAATTATACGGTCCATTATAAGTACATGGACATAATAAGTGCAATGATACAGTTTGATCTTGTAAAGACAAAAGTTATGTTTGAAAATAAATATGTATAAGGCATCTTAACACGTATATCGAATGTATATGGATGGATGGATGTATATTTTGTGGGGTTCATCTTTTTATGAAATCCTTTTTTTGTGCGGGAGATTTATTGCTTTATTTAGAAAGGAGAGTGCAGAGACAAGAATGCGAGGGCATAGAGAGAGAGGAGACGTGGCAGAGAAAGGAGCATATTGTGCACTAACTGGGTGTAGAGACAATTAAATATGAAAATGTTTTGTTAACCAATAATATATTTTCATTGTGATATGCAAAGTGTTGACAAATGCAATTTGAGAATTTCTTTTTTGCTTCATATTAGGTACATGGCCTTGACAAACGCTATCAAAATGCCGACGTGCCGTTCAGTCATTGATTGATTGATTTGTTTTGTTTTGTGATTCACTTTACGCCTGCGGGCCGAGTGGTGGTGCATTCATTTATGAGCCTTGGTGTCGTCGCTTATGAATAACGTAGTTTAATGAGTTTATTCATTAAGTTAAATGACCAAATTCACCATTAAAGATTTTGTGACATTAATTTTCATACATTTTTATTTTTTGTTTTTCTTTTAGGTTTTATGATCTCAATTACACCCAGAAAACCTGAACTTTGAACATTCAGTGGATTTTCTGTGGTCTGAAGTTTCCTTTGGGGTTTGGAGGGCTTTTGAGCTAAAATGAAAACAGGCAAAACGGTGAAAACAGTGACATCTGCTGGCAAATCCCATTGACATATATGGGATTTGCACGTTGTGACATCACAAAGGGCAGGAATATGACAGCACTTGTTTGAGCCAGAAAAACCCAGACCACAGGAAATCTACTGAATGTGAAAAGTTTTTTTGGGTGCAATTGAGCTGAGAAAACGTAAAAAGAAACAAGACAAATTACAAAAACTTTTTTTAATGTCACAATCCCTTTAAGCTGAATGATACGTTAATGTAGCTTAACGCCCTGCCCCCTATATGGTACAGTACAGAGTACTAATTAATGTATAGTAGAATGTTCATTGCCAAAAACGTATAGCCGTATCAGCTGGTTGTTTCTCACAGAATAGCTTTATAACTGTATTGTTACTTGTTATCCTAACCACGGACTGGATTTATTTTTGCCTAAAAAGTACATCTATCTCTTGCGTTTACTTTACTTAACATTTGTGATATTTGTTTTGTATTTTGTTTTCATGAATTCCTACTTTTTGTTGATTGATCCATTTTCTTTTTCTTAAAAGGCACTGTAACAAACTCTTGATTTATTTCCATGCTAACGTTTCTTTTCTGTTCAAAGTATTAGTTGTATTCAACTATGTCAGAGTTGGGTAAGGTTTTTGTTCTGTCTGTTTCTCTAGTGTAAACGGGAATAAGAGGTTCATGTATAAAGCCCGTGCCATCATTTGTGTTTTCTGAAGTGTCCGTTTTGTTATATTGGCATGTACGTATAAGGCCAAATTGAGTGATTGTGGGTATCTGCCTCTTGTCAATATGGAAAAATAAAATTATGTAAATTAAACCCTTTATATACTATTACAGATGTTTATTTTCAGGCCATTTATTTTTCTCATTCGGGGGTAAAATTCTGTTGTGAATTTTGTATTGTGAATTGTAATTGCAAATATGTGGTACAAATGGGAAAATCCGGCTTGCTTTGTAATTATTTGCTCTGGAATTAAATAAAGATTTTTTTTTAATGAGACATTCTTGTGCAGATGTTCATACCCAGGAGAATGAGCAGCCACTTCAACAATAGCATCTCAATCAGTGGCATTCATTTACTTTTACGTACAAATTACGTTTGAAATAATTAACTTGTCTCGCTCCTTATTTGTTTTATATCATGCTTTAAGGCAGGGGTTCCCAATGTTATTGCCTGAGAACTCCTGGAAGTGCTGTAGGAGTAAAGTGGAAAAAAGAACAGGAAATATAAGCCCCTGATGGGTCCCAGTCAACAAATACATAGGCTTTAAGTGGTTTAAGATTCAGCTAGCCTCGGAAACCCAGAGGATTTAGCTAATTAACATTAAGAAACAGAAGGAGAATGGAGAGGGAATCCTGCCATGATGCCATGAAGGAAATAACAACATGAACTGTGTTTTTTTCTTCTTCATCAAACCTCTTGCTGTCATGTAAATGCATCACATTTCATTTAATACAAATTTGTAGGGCAGGGCCAGGGATTCTCAGACGTTTTGTAAACCAGGATTCTATTTTATGTAACAGAAGATCAGATTTACGCTATAGACGGGAATCTGGTGCCTGTTATTCTACTTTTACCCTTACTTTTCCTCATTCCACAATGATGTGCATAATCCACCAATAAGAATGTCCCGAACAGCCGACCGTCCCATATTATTTGCCTCAATGCTACAAGGTTGTAAATGCCTCAATCTTTTTGGAGGATGTCTTTGATACTTGGACTGGCAGGGATACTTGATACTTGGCAGGGGCAATGCACAGTAATCAACACATCATTTTTCAAATCCATGTAAATGAGCCAGAGTCAGCCAAAGGCAAATTTTCATCTGTAGTCACTGAGAATACAATTACAATACAATACAATACATTACAATACAACGACAAATAAAAATGGTACGGGGGACAGAACAATTACAGTAATGGCAAACCATGCTGCTGTTAATACATCAATGTGCAAACAGCATTAACTAGAGAGTTAATGCTGTTATTTACACATTGATTTTAACCCTTTATCACGCTGTGTGCTCTGTGCAGGCAGGAAGGGAAGATCATGTTTCTTAGATCTCAATCCTCTTACAAAGTGCTTTCCAATACAAAATAAAATGCAGTGCAGATAAATAAAACAACAACAATAATCAATTGTAAACATGTAAACAGGTGAACAGAAAAACAAAACAATCAATAAATCAAATAAAAGCCACCGTGAACAGGTGAGTTTTTAACTGTGATTTAAAAGAAGACAGTAAGGTGATGTGTGTCTTAGGGCCTCTGGCAAGGCGTTCCAGAGCTTAGGTGCCCGGGCCGAAAAAGCCCGGTCACCCATGGTGACAAGCTGGGTAGTTGGAACTTCCAGATATAACCTTACCATCCTGCATCCTTTATTGCAGTTTAAGACACTGAAGACATTGGACAATAGGCCTAACTGAATACTTTTTTATGGTTTATGGTGTGCTCACCCGTCAAGGTATATGGTTCAGCAGGTGCATTGTCCCTTAACTGTTTAAGCCAAAGTTCAATAATGACATGCACCACTCCTGAATTAAGTGTCTGGTGCTGGGACTCTGGTGCAATGCACAGGTCCCGGGTCCGGTGAGAGCAGAAGTGGACCCGGTGAGACGTAGGAGGGGCTCGGACAGGAGTCAACCCAAAATAGTTTTTACTCTAATGTACCTGTACACAGAATATGTAACAATCAAGTACAACCTTAAACTTGAACAGGGGAGAAACTGGACAGACTTTTACAGTATGTCTAGGTGCTAGACATGCCTAAATGGAGGTCATATTATCCTGTAAAAAATAAACAAGAGACTAAAGAGAGTGGTCTTGATTCAAAAGGTTGACAGCAGTTAAACCAGCCATGGGGTCTATAACGTTATAACAATTAATTACACAGATATTAATAATATTAGCCTACAGTAATGGGTGAGTACTGAGTACAATATGATTTTCTTTCCTTTGCAGGATCTCAATATACATCTACAAATCTACAAATCTCTACTAAGTAAAAGCTGTGTGTTCAGCAATGTATTCTCTAGTGATAAGCTCTAGTCTAGGATTTCTCTCTTTTTTTCCATCATTGTTTCTGCCTCTATTTATACCTAATATCTACCCCTAGCTGAGCTCAGTCAGTGTGGTTAGCCACACATGTCCAAAAATGGACAAACGACAGAGCCCTGTCAATACACACCCTTTCAACCAACCACCACTGAACTCACTCACAGCTATGTGATAAATTCCCCTAATTCCTGCTGTATTGACTTCACAAGCATGCACTGCACATAATCCTATAATAGCTATACTATCTACACAGTTGTGGGCCAGACACTGTCAGTTTTAAACAAAAGCCCAGGAGCATATGAAATCACATGGTAATGCAATCCATATCATACAAGGGATACATTTAGGTCAGAGTCAGACATATTCCAAAGTGACATCAGATATTAATTACGGTATATCACAAAGAAAGAAAACTCATTCCCTATAACCACCCTCAAACATTTCACCATCTTTACACCAATGGTTCCTACATCTTTCACTGATCATTGTTGCAATTGATTATTATCTTGAACTGATCTGATCTTCTGTTTCTTCTTGTTCTCCTTTTATGTCCCATTTTGTCAGTTACCTTATTTGTATCCCAATACCCAGGCCACTGCATCAGGCATCTAGCTGTTCATTACATTATGCTTGCATTTAGCAATTAGACATTTGCTGTCCAAGTCCATAATATTGTTTTAGAATAAATAATGCCAGAACATTCCATGTAATTAACAGGAAAATGCCTAAGAAAAGCTGTCTGATCATGCACCTGTGTGTGTGTGTGTGTGTGTGTGTGTGTGTGACTGACGCACTGACAGCACTGTCAGTCAGTAATTTTGATGGTCCAGCTCCTATATTCCTATACTACTCCTACAATTACAAATCATGTTAGCCACACACAATTGCTGCTTGAACAAGCTGGGACGACTCCGACCTATTCCTGCGTGATTCATTCCTGCCCGTTCGGTTCGGTGGACTTTGAACTTCAAAGCTCAATATTTGCTCCTGCAGCAGCAACAGCCTGCCGTAGCTGCTCTCCTGTTACCCTGTTTGCTTGTCCATGATTAAAGGGCACGCGTATCACCTGCCGGACCGGTACAGGGGAGAGAGGCTATTAAAGCTTTTAGCTTATAATAATTAGCACCACCAAATACATTTGCTGTGGTTTGGCAGACTCCCACTTAGCAAACTATTAGTTTAATTACAGGGTGGCCGTATAGTGAGTGACACAGTGGCTACAGAAGTGCGAAGCGGAGGTTTATGTCACTGTCAGCGGACATGATGACATTCATTCAGCTTTTCCAAAGTTAAACAAAAATAAACAGGTAACTTTTTGGGTGCGGACTGTCTGCGGAGGTAGTGGAAGTGATCGAGAGAGAAAACACAGAAAGTGCATAATCACTTTAATTACATGCCTGTATGGCCATGCAGGCTAATAATAATAGGACCTGTTTGTTTAGTCACATTCATTGCTGCGTGCACAGCACTAGTCTTTCAGGTTTCGCCACACAACATGCTTGCCTAGTTGCCTTTGACGCGCGGATGTCGCAGAGGGCGTGGAGAGGAGAACATATCATGTGTGTGTGCATGATGCATATTGTGCACATTATTTTACCCAGCCAGCGCAGCAGGGCTGCTGAAGTTTGATCACGTAAACGTTCAGTCTGGATTTTCTCTGGGTGTTAACTTAGTGCCGACTCGGGACAGCATAGCAATGATGTTCAACTTCAGACAGGACAGGAATAAAGCGCGCAGGTGAATTTGAGCATTTCCTAGGCTCCGACTATACAGCAAGCAGTTTCAACAGGATACATTCTTTCTCTGAGAGGCCAACAACACACACTCACTCACAGAATGTCAGGGGAGTGTAGTGTTCCAGACGGCCCCGATGATCTGAAGGACATGTCCGACTACTCCGAGGAGGACTTATGGCAGCTGATCAACGACAACCGCCACCGGATCTCGCTGAGCGTGCGGCCGTGCAGGCTGATGCCCTACCTGAGGCAGGCCAGGGTGCTGACCGAGGTGGACGAGGACGAGATCCTGTCCAGCCACAACCTCACCAACCGCACCATGAGAACCAGTAAGAACATAAAAGCCTATATCACCAGCCTCCCTCATCATAGGTTCTGATTTAGATTACTATAACTGGTAATAAAAAGAAAACAGGTAGCCTGAAAACTATAGAAATATTATATTGTGTTTTTTTGTTGTGTTTTTTTCTTAAACAAAACTTTTTTTATTATTATTATTATTATTATTATTATTATTATTATTATTATTATTATTATTATTATTGAATTCCAGTTATGGGGAGAGAAACCATAGCATAGCCGGCGGTGGCCTATAGCCTATAGGCTACTGTTCCAGAACAGTTCCAATTTTGTCACTATTTGTATTATTATTTTTCCTTCACTTCCAATTTCAGCAGTTTATGCTGTGTCTTGAAAATGTATTTTCAGTTGATTATATATTATGCTATTACTATCTACTATTACTATAGATTATAATTCTAATAAATAATAGCATTTCTTTTCTTGTTTTTACATATAAAATAAACTATCACTGCAGTAGCCCACTACTTAAATAGAACATGTAAACCAAATTATAAACAGAAAATAAAAGCTTTATAGACAAACATTTACAATAGCCTGCAGTCGGGCCCAAATATTAAAATTGAAGTTAATATTAAAGTTGAAGCTAATATTAAAGTTCCACTTTATTAACAGTATCCAGTTACTGAAATCCTCTGAAGACAATCCAAGCATTAAGCTACTATATCTGAAAGCAGACTTCCACAGGTTAGAAAGTGACTGCATTGCTCAGGAATTCTATTTACTTTTCCCATAGTAATAAAGAGGAAATAGAGGAAGTAATTTAGGGCGAAGAATGCTTGGAAATTACATAATCAACAACTAAGTGGAACAGTGCCTCTTCAACCTTCTTTCTGCAGGAGGACAATGCAAAACAAGCTTTGTTATGTTGTAGTCCAGTGTGGATATTGATAAAGATTCTAGGTCTGGATTAGAGAGCCTACATTTGTTTTATTGCAATAGGGTGTCTTTAGCATATTTAACATCTTAACATCTGCCAATGAAAAGCGACCTTTATATATATATATGGTAATGTGTTATACAATCTCTGATTAATTATTGTGATATGGAATCATCTGTGTGAGCCTAAACAAATTAGAAGTGGTGAGTTAATTCAGTTGAATTAGTCATATGTAAACAAGTGTGAGCTTAGAGAACAAGACGGCGGTGGTTCAGGGGTAGAGTGACTCGTTGCCGGTTCGAACCTGTGCTCCCCCCGCGGCTAGTGTTGATGTGTCCTTGAGCAAGACACTTAACCCCTAATTGCTCCTGATGTGCTGGTAGGTGCCTTGCATGGTTTCCGCTGCCATCAGTGTGTCAATGAGTGAATGTAATGCACAATCTATGCAAAGCGCCTTGGATAAAGGCGCTATATAAATGCACCATTTACAAGATGACAACAGAGTTACACTGACACTACCATGTTCATCTTGTTCTCACAACATTTCCTAGTTCATTGGCCAAACACAGAGAAGATATACATTGCACAAACCATAATTGGCATGTGACCGGAGTCATGACAGATGCAGAAGTAGATAAGACAGGATATGAATTGGGGAAGTGTTAGGCTACAAATTGTATGCTGAGCACACAAATATGTGAGAAAAAAGAAACCCTTATCTATATACAGATTAAGAGAGATTAAGTACAGTTATAATAATAAGATACTGGGACGTGGGTCAAGCCACATGCATATTTCAACAGTTAATATGGTATTTGAAAGTCAAGCCAAGGATGCAGATCTTCCTCTGGTTTGAATTGTAGTGGATGCAATGCCCACTGAGGTGACAGCTATACACGGCGATTTGGCGACATACTGTACTACTACAGACACAACTGACACAATCGCTGCAGGTGTGAGTGTAGTCTGTAGTGTGTGAGTGTAGTGTAAAAAATGCATTTCAAAACCCAGCAGCCACTACGCAGCCATTACTTAGCAACAGCATGTTGTTTGTTGTTTTCTGTATCACGGAAATGGAAACAAGCTTCAGCTTTTTGTGTAATCCACGTTGGTGTTTTTGGAATGGTGACACTGTTGTGATTCATTTGTTGTGAATGTCCAATAAAGTATTCCTTTCTATTCTATTTCTAAAGAATATTACTACGGTCTGCTTGAAGATGATGATAGAGTGACAGTGTGTGCTTCTGTTTTGCCCACTGTTCTTACTGCTGAATGAGTGAATGCAAGTCACTGTACCTTTGTTGAACTTTGCACTTCTCTTTCCCAGGCTACATGCTGGACCTCCTTGGTACCCAGGGAAGGAATGGCGCTGTGGCCTTGTTGGAGGGCCTGATGATCCACTACCCAACCATCTACACCCAGGTCACAGGACGTACACCCAGCACAGAGCCCTCTCGATTCAGCGGTTGGTGGCATATAAAATCAAGTCTATACCCGAATTCTATTGGTCTATGCTGGATACGTTTTTTTTACTGACGTCTTTACTGTGATTTTGTGCTTCCAGGCCTAATAAAATACTCTGAGCTGACAGAGTATCTGATCAGGGCGGTAACGGGGATGCAGAAGGAGCTCCAGGAGGCTCG
>OOFJ01020430.1:0-13185 GCA_900323375.1 Benthosema glaciale | reverse complement strand
GTATCTGACTGTGTGTGTGTACGTAGAGCTTTAGATAGTACAAAAATGTTAAATACATAAATGTTTTATCTAAACACAAGGTCATAGGACATAACCATTGACAGTAGCACACAGTTTGACTGTTCGGGCACTGATAATCAAAACATTAGCAAATGTTAAAACTGCTTTTGTGTTGACCAGGAAGTTCAATATTTTTGTTCTTGTTTCCCATTCTTAGCCATCCCATCAAGGAACTCCTTTACTCTCCAGATGAAGAGGAACGCCTTGATGTGCAGAAAGTTGACTCGGAAACAGAAGTGGAGACAAGCAAAGCACAGAAGAACAAAAAAAGGTCAACTCAATTCCTCCTCGTCCAGGCAGTGCCAGACGCTTGCATCACAAGTTAAACTGAAGGACCTTAGAGTCAAAATACGGCGCCACACGTTGGATTTTCTGCTTAATTGTAAGGACCCAGGAAGTAAAGAGAGAGCCCTGCTCCATCTGTTAGAAGAAGTTAAGCCAAAAGATAAAGTTGAACAGAAAAGAGAAAACCGTAGTGACATTTGCAATGGCAATACAGTTCAACAGTTGAAAGATCTACGCTTGAAAACAGAAAATGACAGTGAGATTCACAGTGGAAACCCAGTTAGTGAGATAAATTTGAAGCCATTCACTTTGGACTCTGCCGTGGCTTTTCATGAGAAAAGGGTTTCTAACGTTGCTGTAACAAGCCTTAGTGAGAAGTCTGCAGAAGTCGCGGACAGACAGGTGGTCCAAGCAGTGACCTCTTCAAGAATAAGGAGCATGGCTCAAAACGTGGACACGCGTCAAACCAGGTCCAGGGACGCTGCAGTTGGTAGCCCTATTGAAGTAAATGGAAGCAAGGAGAAAAAATCTCCAAAACAAGATGAGGCAGATAACACCGAAAGTCAAAGTAACAAGTATATAACAGTTGGCGATGGCATCAGGGGAAGCGCAGATGCATCCTGTGTTACCAAATTGGCTTACACTGTAGGTAATGTGCCCAAGGACGGCAACGCTCTCACTCCAACAACAGACCAAGTGGAGATCAAAAATGTTAGACCCCCATCATCCAGGTCGAGGAGAAGAAAACTTTCAAATGAATATGCAACTGAAATTGGTGAAGTCTCTCAAAGTGCCTCGGATAAATCTGATAAACTTGAGGATGATCCACTCAAATCTCTGAAGCACGTTACAGTGAAGCTAATAAGGATGTCGGCACCAAGAAGTATAACAGTGGAAAGGGCTGATGAACAGGAACAAGCACAGTTGATGGTGAGAGGAAAGTGCAGCCTGACAATGAATAAAAATCCACAGGCGAGGCCAGTGTCAGTACAGGCAGAAACCAAGCTATCCAGGTCTCAGCAGAAGCAGGGGGAAAATACAGAGGTCTCCACAGCTGATGGTAAAAGCGGGGTGAGGGAGATGTATTTCAAGACGCTTGATAAAAGTAATGCAACAAAGAGACAACTAACTGAAGCTGTGGATGATTTATACTGTGGGAAAAGTGGAGATTGCAAGGTAATTGAAATACATACAGACACCGAAGAGGCTAGTGTAAAAAAGGGTAGTATACAAAATAAGCAGACTATTAAAAATAAAGGTGAAGGAAAAATTGAAATTGGAAATGTTGCAAAAGCTCCTGTTGCAGAATGTAAGGATAAAGGGAGCCTAGAAAAGCAATCGGATGCAGGAAATCACAGTCAAGCATGCAAAAAGAAAACAAGCATAGTTTGCAACAACGTTAAGGTTCAGGATTCTCGTCAAGCTGGGGCAGAAGAAATAGTGAAAAGAACAGACGAGAGCAAAAAGGTTGAGAATATTGCCCAGATCAAAAAAGTTGAGAATATTGCTCAGATCAAAAAGGTTGAGAATATTGCTCAGATCAAAAAGGTTGAGAATATTGCTCAGATCAAAAAGGTTGAGAATATTGCTCAGATCAAAAAGGTTGAGAATATAGCTCAGATGAAAAAGGTTGAGAATATAGCTCAGATGAAAAAGGTTGAGAATATAGCCCAGATGAAAAAGGTTGAGAATATAGCTCTGATGAAAAAGGTTGAGAATATAGCTAACAAGTCCAGTAGTAAGGAGGACATCGTTGTAAAACGTGCAAGAGTCCTGCTGTATGATATTCTAAAGAATGAGAAAACAAATAAAGATGCAAGTTCTGCAGTGAAAAGTACAGAAAACGAGATTTCTACCTCAGTTAATGAAGAAATGGAACATTGCGGAGATGTATCTCCAAATCCATTGCGGCGCCGGAACGTAGCAAAACGAAGGCAGAGTCTTAGAGGAGCAAAGCAAAAAACTGAATCTGAACAAAAACGAGTTGTAGGAACCTTTGTTACAGAAGTTGTAACTAGAGGAAAGGTGCAGAGAAATGAAAATGTGCAATTGGCGCCTAAGAAAGACGACATACTTTCAAAATGCCCTAACCCGCTACCTCCTTGTCAACAGTCCCTGGCTCCTGCGAAAGCCATCAGTAGTCCTCAACCAGACACCAGTGCACAGGCACACGTACAGTCCAACATTCCTCTGAAGAAACGCATGTTCCGAAATTCTGTTGACATGGACACTGAGCAAGGTCTCAGCTCTCCTTCCACAGAACTCAACTCTTCCATAGAACTCAACTCTTCCTCAGAGAAAAGGCAGGACCTTTCCCTGTGTTCAGGCGAGGATAAAGGCAGGGTTAAGAAGACTGAGGCCCAGGCTCAGAACACGATGCACAAAAGTGCAATTAAAAATAATTCTCCCATCCGGCGTACTCGTTCAAATGCTGAGGAAGTTCAACATGCTTGCCTGCCGAGAAAAACTAGGAAAGTTAAACTGGAGAGACAAGGAAAAGACTTGATTGACAATGCTGAGAAACTAGATAATTATAGAGTTCCTAAGAACAAACAAACTGACCCGCAACATTCCGAGATTTATGGGGAGGGGAATGAATTGAAAAATCAACATGGATCTGAAATGCTGAACACTTCTGTCCCCCAGCAATTACGTGTAAAGGATGAAACGGAGCAATGTTTCAGGATTCGTTTTAAGAGAAAGCAAGGCAAAAAATGGGAATTGAAGAAGTCTGAGGCTGATGGGGATTTGCCAGTAACTACGGAAATTCAAGGTGATTTGCTGACATGTGACCCTTTTAAGGCCATCATGGATTCTGTATCAAATTTGAACATGGAGATGGCAGCAGCACGGGCACACGTGCATGCTAGTATGAGATCAAAGGATAGATTGCACCGTTTGAAAAAGAGGGGTGAGAGGTTGAGGAAAAGTAAAGGATTACCTGCAGGCCAATGTTCATATGATGACCAAGATCTTAAAAACATTGAACAGTGTGAACCTAGCGGATCTGACAAAGACAAAGTGGAAAATAAGGAGAAGCTAAAAGATATTTGTGGAGTCAGTCAGGTACCTGAAAAGAGCATGGATCATAAAAATACCAGCCAGACTTTGTCTGTCTTAGGGCAAACACCAAAAGTGGAAAATGCAGTTGTAAAAGAGCCAGTGGCACAACACGAACAGAAGCCTGAATTTAAAATTGTTCCCTTACCAATAATCAAACTACGAAGGCGGACAGAAGATGTTTGGGAGGTGGAAGACATCGATGAGAAACCGTTAGAAATTGAGTTTAAGAGAGAAGCCAAGCGGGAGATAAAGGGTCACGTCATCGACGAGGAAAAGAAAGGGTTGCTGTGTTTAGGCAAACCCAAAGAAGAATGTCCACCTGCTTCTTGTCTCAAAATGAACAGTAACTCAGGTCCTCTGAAAACAGAAGCACCTCCACCCGAACTTCCGTCCTTATGTCTTTCATCTTTGTCTTCACCAGTTAATGAAGGTGCAACTCAAATTAAAGCTTCTGCTCCAAATAGAATAATTGAAAAGCCAGTGACAGAGATGAGTGCTGGGGGAGGGAGGAAACTGAGGCACAAAATGGAGAAACCGCGCAAGAGTGGGCCAGTTGAAACACCCACCACTTGCCTCAGTCATACCCTCCAACAAATTGACAACAGTCTGTCCAAACTCACAGAAGGCTTGTGTGCTTCTCAGGCATTGGAAAAAACGGTGTCCTATGCCAGTGGCTCTGCTTCTGTTATCCAACCCCCATCCCAGTCACCAGTCTCACCACCATTCACTTCCTCAGATGGTATACTTTCCACTGAGCCTAGCTTTACAAATTGCTGTGATGATGACCTTCTGGACTTTCAGTGTCTCAATTTTGAAGGGTATTATCAACCACCGACTGACCTTTGCCCATTAGAGCCAGCGTCTGATCCCTTCAGCAGTCCACTCTCTCATAGCCCCTCTGATACATGGAACCCAGAAACGCCATATCTTGGACCACCCAGTCCAGCAGGCAACTTCAACAGTGAGGATCTGCAATTTTTCCCAAGCCTCATTACTTCAAAAAGTGACTCTCTTCCTTTGGATTGTGTAGTGCAGGATCTCTCCAAAGACAAAACCCCACTCTGCTCCAGTTTAAATTTCCCACCTCTAAGCAGTGCTGAGGTGACTGCTATGGATAGATTTTTGAGTAAAAATCCAGGAATGAAACTCTCCAGAGAAGACCCCAAAATTCAACCCGCACCTGGAGTAAACATGTCTCGGCATTTCGGCACAACCGCTGCTGTCATTACATCTCAATCTCCCATTATTCTAGGCCAACCTAACAATCAAGGCTTTAATGTCAGAGCTAGTACTAGTCAGTCAAAGTATAGTCAGTCACAGTGTAAAACCCTGGGCCCCTTCCATCGTGTGGGCAATCCAAGCAAATCTACAACCTTTCCCAATAATCAGACAAACGCAATTAGAGGTGAACCCCAGCATTGCTTGACCAAGGCTGTCCCCCAAACAGCCAACAAATTCTTCCCTTCTCAGCTCTTCACTGCAAAAAATCTAAATTCTGCAGACAGTCTTGTCAATTCCCAGGACAAAACCTCTACTGTTATACAGAGGGTGCTTAAATATCAAGGAGGAAAGCCGAGCCAAAATTTGTGTAGTGCACCATGTAAAGACAATGTGGCTGCAGGCCGACCAACGGACATGTCTAAAATTCCGACTGCAAAGTCAAATTATATTATGAAAACTCAGAACCAGAGTCGTCAAGCAGAGGCTGCTGCACGCAGAGACTTTACAGAAAGCCATAAGGATAACCTTTCAGTCCACGGATTTACCTCTCAAAAAGATGTGGGTCATTTCAATTCATCCAGAAACCCTGCCAGGTCAAATGTTTATAACAACAAAGCTAACTCAGTTTTCCCCCAGTCCTTGAATAAACACAAGGAGTCAGGAAAACCCCAAACTATTGAGACTGACTTGACACAAAAAAACCTCTCAAAACCCCAAACTATTGAGACTGACTTAACACAAAAGAACTTCTCAAATCTCCCAAGGCCTTTCTACTTTTCCAACAAAGTGTCTGAAAGTTATGTCTCACCACAAAGCAAAGGTTTGATCCAGGATAAGTCCACTCCGTTGACCACACACAGACACCAGCCATGTTATGCTCAACATGACCCTTTTGACTTTAGCTTTGACCCAAACCTTTCTCCTGCCATGTCTGAGCAGCACAGTCCCCACATGACACAGAATACACCTGGAACACAGACACCAGCAAACAAGCACCAGACCACGTCCTCGTCTGCCTCTTTTCCATATGGTTATCAAGGTCCTCCTTATGTATTTAACTTCACTGGAGATCACTCATTGACCCTGGGCCTAAGGGACGGGGTAGATGGTCAGACATACCCAGGTTTGGGGCCCACAAACTATACCTACCATTGTCTGATGGAGCCCTCGGGCACGCAAGGGAGGCTGGTCCTTGAGCCCTGTGGACTTCACCCTTCAAATCCGTCCTCTTTTTCAATGGAGGGTTTTGGCGGGCTCAAGGGACAGGACGAACATTGCAGGAGGGAGGGCTTTGGCGGGCTCAAGGGACAGGACGAACATTGCAGGAGGGAGGGCTTTGGCGGGCTCAAGGGACAGGACGAACATTGCAGGAGGGACACACAGCAACCGTGCCAGCCTGTTAACAGACCATCAACTCCCCACTATGGACCTGCGGCATCCTCGCACTCCATGGGTGCCTCAAAGCCCAAGAGAGTAAGGCTAGTGGTAACTGATGGCACAGTGGACTTAGACCTTCAGTACTCAGACTAAGTTTGTACCCACAGCCATCTCCATGATCTTGGGCTACATGTATATATGCTCAAGGGGATAATTTCTGCAACAAAATGATTTTTTTCTAAACCTTGTTTACCTTGTTCAACCTACCATTTATTGAAGCCCATTTAGTGATTATTGTTTGGATGAACTGTCAAATGACTTCTAGAATGATTTATGGTAGTGCAATTTGAAGGTCAACATTTGTAAATTATTTTTTATGAAATACTGTATCTTAAATTATGTAAAATTGAGAATGCATCTTGAAAACAGTTTCAACTTTAGGACATACAGTATGGCTAAAATCATACTGTGGCCTCAAAGGATTTAGCCCCCTTCACTTTCTTCCACATTTTTGCTTAGTTATAGATATCTCTGCAAAAGGCTAGCCATCCATTCGTTTGAGTGTCTTGTGTTTTGTGGGTTATTGTGGGTCATCAATCTACCCACAATTCCCCATACATTTATTTTTTGTTGTTTATAAATACTCATTTATATCATTCAAACTACGGATGCAACTATTATTTTACTAGAAATTATTCTATCGATTAATTTATTAAGTAATCTAATGGCATGTTATTTGATTATTTGTTTTATCTGTTCGTATATGAAATATCTAAATTGCTGAAATAGCAAAAATAGCGTTTCGTACGCTATTTTTGGTCGATATTTAAAGATTTATTAAAATCGATTATTTTATTTTTTTGATAATGGATTAAATCATTTGACAACCCTTATCCAGACCCAGTCGAGGTCAGATCCTTACAGCTTCCTTTGAGTCTCCTTAAAATGTCTTTGCTGACTGGAGGAGTCCACCTGTGTGACATCTATAAATTGGATAAAATAATAAGAAAAATCTTTATGGCATTTTTTCTTTTCTTTTTTCTTCTTTTTGTTTCTTTTTAGATTTGTTGTTGCATACCTCAATTCTATATCAAAATAAAATGTGGAAACAGTGAGGGGATTGAATATCTTCTGAAGCCTCTATATATATATATAGACATTGAAAACCCCAGACTGTAACATAGATGTATGAAGTTTCCTGTATATATATGAAAGTAGAAATAACAGCTCCACAATAGTTTGCTGGTACTTGTACTGAATCTGATTGGATATCACTTGGCAGCTTTGTGCCTCATTCTTTAATATGCTCTTGTAACTTCCTGCAGAACCCGTTGAAATGCTCTACACTCATTTTGTATTTACAGTAAGCGACACATTTTTATGGAATGGTCTTTTTAAGATCACTATGATTCCGTGTGTGTGTGTGCGTGTGTATCTTTGCTGATGCACATTGTTTTTGTCGTTTGTCAGTGTCGTTGATTGTGTGAGTGTCGCCATGCCAAATTGCATTAGGTTTTTTTAAATGTTAGTAGTGCAAAAAATGAAAGGCTTGTGCATGAACAGTGTACTGAAAAATGGCTTCCTGACCTGGAGAGATGGAAAACGATTCCGGGCCAACTCCACATGGAACACGAGGTGTGTGTGTATGACGTTGTGAACTGTTGCTCTTTGCGGCTGCTTTCTGGAGTACTTACTGGGTGAGGGTGGAGGAGACTGCAATATATAGTACTCTGCATAGTCTGCAGGCAAATGGTATTTAATGCTCTAATATTGAGCTTTGGGAGTTTATAGAACGGCATGAGATTGAGATCCTTATGGCGAAGGCAAGGTCAGGGGGATTGTACGATTTTAGAATCATTCAGCGCGTATTGCATTCTGAAAAAAGACAATCTTGTCATTGGATAGCCCTAATTTGGCTTGGTTTAAAAGGTTGAATGACTTTGTCTGCTGAAAGTTCGATACACCTACTGTATATGCCACGTGGAGATATACATGCCGTTTTTAACATGGAGATTATTTACTGTTGACTGTAGAGGTGTGGTGTGCATTCCACTCATGTCAAGAGGAGGTGTTTCCATTGAACAGCTTGGGGAAGTGTTGTGTTACTACATAGCCTTACTTGACTACCACAAAACTGTACTGTCTTTATACGGAAAGGCCAATTATTTATTTGAGTATCCTCATTCTTGAAATGGTGCTTTAATGTAACTGAACATTTTACATTGATTGTGCACAATATAAAATTATTTCTTTTTTTATTTAAAAGATGACATACTGTATTGAATATTTACGTTAGAGTATTTAATTTTAAGTCCATTTTTACCTACACCATGATTTTGATAATTTCTGTTACAGCCTATTTTTCTTGTGTGTTTTTTGAATGGGTCATACAGTCTTTCCCAAAGTCTGCTGTAGTACTGTACAAATGTAGCCTACATCATTAAAGACAACTAATTCTTTATTAATTCATGCACATTCTCTATATTCCTGTTCATGTCTGGTTTCGTTCCAAATGGTCACTGCATGGTGGGAAGGCCTGGAGAGTACTGCACTCAATTTAACAAGAGCACTTGACACCAGGAAATGAAGTAAGACAAAGCTACATGGACAGTACCATTATAAATGTCTGTTACAATTTACATCTACATTGCTTAGCTGATGCTTCTATTCACATACAGTATTCAACTTCAACAGAGTGCAGTTACAGGTAGAATGTCTAAAATTAACTTGGTCAAATAATAGTGAGAGTCTCACATTTTTATTCCATTACTGTGTCCACCTTTTTATTTTATTTTATTTTTTCAAATTCCCACTCCTCTCTTTCGGCACATGACCCAGTAGAACTGGGCCAGTTCTGAGTTCAGTGGTGTCGAGTGGTTAAATGTAATGCCAAGTTTAACAGTTTTCTCATGAGGCGTATAGAAGGTCACAGGGGTATTTTTGAGTTGACCACTGAAAGGCCCTACATGCACCAAATTTGTATTTTATCACAAACAAACAAACGATTAAAAGCAATTGCAGCATGTGGTTTAAGAACAGAATCCTCTAACTGTTGTTTGTGCTCTTGTACCTTCATGCTACACAATCTCTATGCCGTATACAAAATGCAATGTGGAATTCCAAATCCGGAACATTCTTCATGACTATTACATGGTCTCAATTATTTAATGAGACAGCAGCTCACGCTACTTGTCGTGCATTTGTGTACACCACAATTCCATTAAACCTTGTGCTGCAGACACAGCATGTACCACCCAACCCCCCGCCCCATTCAACATTGCTTGGCCATCATATACAGTAAGTGTACTGTAGCACAGTGGCGGTAGCCTCTAAAATGGCTGACTGTTTTGAGTTTGTATTGGGAGAGTTTCTATGAGAGCAGTGTAGTCACTGTAGTGGAACCAACCACCCTATGCAAGACAATCGGTCACCCTAGCAGTCAAGGGAGCAAGAGCACAAACCATCTGTAACGCTGAGAAATGAGCTCAGAGAAGAGAGAGAGGCGGGGACAGAGGATTGGTTTTGAAAGCAGCTGAGAATAGAAGATGGTGAGGATGACAGGAGGAGAGAGCTATTGAGCGATGCTACTGGTATTACACATTATTTCCCAAGTGACAGGTGGCAGAAGCTCCAAATAACTGGTCACTGTTTGAGATGTCAATACATTAGTGTAAATTATGTCTGTAAAGAAACCCCACTGTGTCTGCAAGAGGAGGAGAGCGAATAAATATGTCGACTGCACAAGCAGGGTTATTGCTCTTATTATTATGGTCATCTTTCTTTATTAAGTGTGCCTGCGTGCTCTTATAAGGCTGCCCCCATTGCACAGAGCGTTTCTGATTAAGTGCAGCAATCATAGGCTTAGTGCAGCTATTTGGTTACTCTCAATCAGTTATCTTATTGGTTCCACTTGAGCCTTATAAACAAAATCTGTTTTAACACGTGCTTATTAGACACATTGATTGGTGTAGGCCTAACAAATCTGACAAATAAGTCTGAACTCAGATTGTGGCATATACTGTATGATCGAAGGCAATGCGTTATACTGTGTAATATATTTAGGAAATCTGTAAGAAGATTACCATTTCTCTTTACATGCAGAATATCTCTTACTGTACATGCAGACTGAAGTGGACTCTCCCAATATGGTGAGGTAATTTCACTAAGATCAAGTAGATTAGTAGTAGTAGTAGTAGTAGTATGTACGTTTGTAGTAGTAGTATAGCTTGGAATTAATAAAAAGGGTGTAAATTGGAAAACGCCTCTTGGGGATCTACAGGAATCCTCAAAAATGTATCATATGGAGATAATTTGCAAACTCCTTATAATCAAGCTGCTTTATCAAAGACGCCAAAGGCCTTTGACAACATGGGAACAAAAGCACACAATGTACTGTATGTACAAAGTATGTGCTCCAAATCCATGGATTTTGCTTGTCATGTTAAACGCACACTCGTCTCTCTCAGCTCATGTATTACTTAACGGAAATGGTGTCAAATAGCACTAAATGTTGATCTTTGGCTCACCGTCATAGGAAAACCTCTTGTTGCTACAGGGCGCTTAACAGTCCGACAACATGCGTCTTCGGTTAACACTCATCCGTGGCTCCCGACATGCATTTTCTGGTTAAAAGTCACCCGTGGCCTCCCTCCCTGTGAGGTAAGGCTTTGCGGTAGGGTGGCCTCCCTGTGAGGTAAGGGTTTGGGGTAGGGTGGCCTCCCTGTGAGGTAAGGCTTTGGGGTAGGGTGGCCTCCCTGTGAGTTAAGGGTTTGGGGTAGGGTGGCGGACTAGTACGATCGGACCGAACACATGCACCCAGCTGAAGAACCTCTGCGAACCATGCAGGTTCTTTGTACAGCAGTGGTGCACCTCAATCATCCCAAGAACAACTTGAGTGTGTGACTGTACTGTGTATACAATATATACAGTACATTACGAATTCAGCTTCCAGGTTTTGGTCAATAAACCAGGAACATTTAAACGCAGTGTTAGAGATTGATTGATTGATCAAATAAGCTGTTAAACGGCTCTATATGCTGAGCTGATGGTAATCACTGCTATACAGTGTTTGTTCAATAGCAGGGCTCTCCCCAGCTCTTTAGTAGACAGAAAATGCATTTTCAGGTCGACATACTGTACAAATAGCATCCAGTCAGGAGAAGGGTTCTGGCTGCTAGGTTATATGTGGCCCTCACACCCATGTTGCTCTACTCGATCAGACCAAATTATGTCAGTCATGTTGGGGGCATTTTCAGAGTACTGCCTGTCCCCCCCTTTTTTTTTTTTTTGATTTATTATTGTGCAGAACGGCTTTTACAATGTTAAAAATAGGACTAACGGTAAGTGCACTGGTGGTACAGTAGGTCACACGCAGGGTTGTCACCTTTCACTCACTGGTCTGCTGGGTTGGGATGATGACAAATTGTTCCTCTACTACTCTGAGTCCTTACATTAATTACTCAAACAAACGGTTTTACAATTTACAATTTAGGCATTTAGCAGACGCTCTTAATCCAGAGCGATTTACATAAGCATGAACAAAATAAAAAGCATGGTAATACATTGTATACAAAGTAGTTAAATGTGAAACATACATGAGCTGAGGACGTAACAGTAGAAATTAATTATACTAATACTAATTAAATGCAACTATATATATAGTGCTATGTTTACATGAAATGCTATAGGTCTACATAAACTGCTATCTGAGTCTACATAAGAATGCTATCTAAGTCGAACCTTTGCTTATGCCTCTAGGAGGTCGAGACTAGGGCAAGTGCTACTTGCGTTTTCAGACTGCGGCGGAAGATTGGGAGCGAATCTGCAGTTCTGTTTGCGATGGGAAGTGCATTTCACAGTTTTGGGGCCAGAAGGGAGAAGAGTTTGGGGCGTGTGGAGCGTTGTCCAGGCGTTTTTAGCGAGGGTACTTCCAGCTGCCCCGTATCGTTTTTGGCATGAGGTCCAACTCCCTCCGTAATTGCAGAGCTTTACATTTTATTTATTCCTTTAGTTTAGTTAGTTACTTAGACAGAAAGTGCTGCTCTCCTTCACAGCTCAGTAGACATCAGTCATCAGGACACAACAGTGCTCAGGATAAAATCTCGAAAACAAATTAAACTAGAACTGCACTCTGTCGAGTGCCAACTTGCGCATAGCACACAAGTAGGCCATACATGGCAAGTCTGTAACTCTTAACAGTCACCCATGATTCCATTCGTAGACTGTCAGAGTTAAGGGGAGACCCTGACATTTCTCGGATTCTTGGATTAAATCGTGTTTTCATTGTAGACCTGCAACAAGTGATTATTTACAACTGATAACTCCTTCCCTCCAGGCATTGGCAGGACTTTTCATGGCAGGGTCCATCCCTGAGCCCTTGATCAACCACATCTACTGTATGCAGGTATATCAATGATTTGATTAGCAATAATGTTTATCATGTATTTGTTTTTTGAGTGTATGGATGCTCTAGCCTAGGATGTAAAATAGTATGTGAACACATGGCCATTAGCTCAATGTATTTATTTTAGTAAATAATTTGCTATATTGCAAGCATAGTTTAATGACAAATGGTGAAAATGGAATGTCTACAAGCTCACAACCACCAGTTACATGGCGTGATTTTGTAGATCTGCCATTTTTTTAAATTAAAATATTAATAAGTTCCTGTTTCTGTGCAGAACGGAGTCAGAGTCCTGACAACCGGACAGCCTGGATACCGTGTTCAGACACCAGTAGCAGGACAGTGGTGACAGGTGTGTACACTACAGGTTTATTGGATTGTTTTGTACAATTTCTGCATATCACATCTTTTTATTTCATTTCTGCCTTAAAATAGTGGAAATATCCTATCTACAAGCTACTTAATTACAAGCGCACACAAGCTTCTAAGTAAGTTTACGAGCTTATAGATCTAAAAAACAAACTGAAAAAACTAATCTGAAATATGGATATGCAATGTTTCTGCCTGAGAAACGATATACAGTATGTATGTAGACATTCTAAAGTGAGCCAGAGAGTTAATATCACCATGGTTGTTCATTATGAGCACTCCTGCTAGCTGTGCTAATATGCAGAACTATTAAAGGGGATATTGGCTATGGAAGCCTCTGTGGCAAGTTTGACAAGCTCCACTCTTTTCTGATGGCTGTAATGGAGCTGATTTCTGCTTGATATTCA
>OOFJ01020403.1:0-10344 GCA_900323375.1 Benthosema glaciale | reverse complement strand
CTTTGTCCTCTGCCTTCAGAGTGCTCAGCCGCACATCGCCTCTGAGATTACAACTCCATTATTCTAGAGGGGGTAAGTAAATAAAAATTGGAGTTGTAATCTCAGAGGCGATGTGCGGCTGAGCACTCTGAAGGCAGAGGACAAAGGTAGGGCAGATAGCAAAGCGTCCTCAGACACCATGTTGAATGGAGTACACGGGCGCTGAGATCACAGGGATGTTTATCTTGGCGTACTGTATGATGTGCTTCTATGAGATGACCATGTGTTTGTTTAAAGGTAGGGGCAAATGTGTGCTCAGCTTGATTTAAAGCCATCCTAAGATACATGCCATTAAACATGATACTCAGTGAGATAGAAGGAGTTCATATTTCAAGACAAGATAGAATAGGATAGCATATTAATCAAAATCCAGGAGCAAAGAGTAAACTAGTGTAGTGTGCAATAAAACATACATCAATAGTTACAGGAATAACGTACAGTATATTAACTTGCAGACACACATACTGCACTTTTACTCAACCCCCCCTTCATTTGTTATGCAAAACATTCGCACGTGGGGATGCACCATTGTGCATTCTGGAAGCCTTTGGCTAATCCACATTTTTACTGAGATCTGATTGGCTCACAGTTTCAAAAAGGCTTACAGCCACGGCGTCTGCAACTTTCATTGAAATGATAGTCTCCCACACCATCGCACTGTGCTCCTCTTCCTATAGAGCACTGAAGTCTGACATATACTACACATCCTCTACCTGGGTCGTGTTTTTTCCCCCATTCTCATAGATTGTTTTTATATTGCGTCAAATTAGAACTGTGTTCCAAAATAAGCAAAATGATCCTGGCGGTCTGACACATACTCATGTATTTAAATGAAGAATCAACTGACTGGCCAAAGCATTTGCGTGGGTCCTCAGCCAAAAAGGTGGAGAACCTCTGCTCTAGACCAGGGGTTCTCAATGTTTTTAGCTGGGGATCCGCGGAAATGTGTTGGCCATGTCTCGCGTCCCCCGCCCTGCCCCCCTCCCCATTACAAATGCCCGCTACAATAACCTTAATAATAGAGAAAATACACGATTAGTAAATACTGAAACCAGATATAATCATTAAGGGAAGTTTATGGATGCACTATGTGTACTATGTAAACTCTCAATTTCCATTTTCCAGCCATTCAGTTGCAAAATAATAATAATAATAATAATAATAATAATAATAATAATAATAATAATAATAATAATAATAATAATAATAATAATAATAATACAATACTTTTTTTGTTTTGTTTGTTTTTTGTTTTTTAATCGTCTGGGGATCCCAGAGGGGTTGCGACCCACGGGTTGAGAACCCTGCTCTAGACCAACAATAACACTGGCCTTCCTCAACAGCTTGTTACGCTTATGCAGCTCCTAGACTTGATGCCTGATATCTTAAGATTAAGCGCAGCGACCTATGATTCATTGGTTGCTATGCCAGTTCTTCTCATTTGAAGGGAGCCTGTGGCCTTTTCTGTTTTCTCCGTTTTCTTTCTCATTTCTTATGTATACTTATGTATACTATTCATTAGGCATGAAGTAACCTTGCATATAAAGGGGTTGAATCATAGGTTTTTAGAATCTAAGTGAGTTGATAGATTATATTTTGTACAGCTATTTAATTACAGTAGCGTAAATGCATACAAAAAAGCATGTAGTTCCCTGCATGCAGGCACTAAACTAGATATGCAAGGGAACCGATGCATGTCATGAAAGTAGATCAACAGAGGAACTATCAAATATCAGCAACAATAATTTGCCACACTAACAATCGGCAGATGCTTAGCATAAGTCCTATTATCCCTGCAGATTATTCTTTATTGTGGTTATTTATGTGAAATTCAGTTCTGAATTTGCTGCTGAATTCCTATTGCACCAGTTTGTATCTATAGACATCCTCTCTGGTATGTTCTCTCTGGTATTATGAAAACAATAATAGTTCAGATTTAAGGCTTCATTTGTCCCAAATGGAAAATTTGCATAAAACACAGTGCATACTCAAGTATGGTACTATGAATGTAGGGGACATGAAAAAGAGTACGTCTTTCACATTTTTCAAACTGAGAGAGTTATGGCTTGGCAAGAAGACCTGCTGCCATAATGTAGGCCTATTTGCATGTGAGGTTCATGAGTGAGGGGAGGACGGAGAATAGATCAGCCGGAGAATGTGAGCAGTGGGGGCGGTATTGCAGTCACTGTACCGCACCACACAAGGTTGCGAATATAAGCGGCCAAAATTCTTGACGGGTGACTGACATCCCCCTTAGAGATAGGGTGAGAAGGTAGAAGGTGAGAGAATCGGAGTAGAGTCGCTGATTCTTCGCCTGTAAAGGAGCCAGCTTAGGTGGTTCGGGCATCTGGTTAGGATGCCTCTCGGGCGTCTTCCTAGGAAGGTCCTCGAGGCACGTCTCACTGGGAGGAGACCCCGGGGCAGAGTCGGCAGACCAAGGCCTAGTTGGAGGAATCATATTGACTCACTGGCCTTGGAACGTCTCGGGATCCCCCAGAAGGAAGTTACTAATGTTGCTCTGGAGAGGGAAGTTTGGAGCTCTCGGGTGGAGCTGTTGCCCCCGCGACCCGACCACGGATAAGCGGTTGAAGATGGATGGATGGATGGATGGATGAATGGATGAATGGATGAATGGATGAATGGATGAATGGATGGATGGATGGATGGATGGATGGATGGATGGATGGATCGTGGGGTTGGGGGCAAATGCTGTTGGAATATGAATGTGAATTTAGTCAGACAGTGGTTGACAACAGCTTGCAATTAGTGCTGTCAACCCTCAATAATCTGCTATGTGCAGGCTGTCTGCTGTCTGCAGTCTGCGAGGGTCAAGCTGGCCCCAAAGCCACATTATTGTTGTTGTTTTGCATGTTATGTTATGATATAACTATGCCTAGTAGGCCTATATATAATATATAGCCTATTATCTTGTCCTGAATTGTATGGTTATGTTTTTTGTAAAGATGATAGTCGGAAATTATACAATAAACACCGGAAAAAGAAAACCAACAAACAACACAGGCTTGTTTGGCACGGAATGCACAGAGTCATCAGGGAGAGTCCAATGGCCAGTCTGCCCCTGCTCATGAGTCACAACCAATTGCAAGATGCCTCTTGAGTCTTCATCTTCACCTCTGTGTAGTCTGTGTCTGCAATGTATGGTCATACCTGGTGAGAGCACTGCTGCTTTGGGGCTCTCATTACATGATTCCAAGGACAGAGGAAGATGGATAGCAGATGAGAGGGGTGTTGAAGGTTAGGGATTGTACAGTAGACAGGGATTTGCTTTATGTATTGTTGGGGTGATAATGGTTGGAACAAGTTGACCTGTGTTAAAGGGACATTTCACCATTAACAACCTGTATTTTTTTCCCTAGTGTTGAGAGCAATTGAAAGGTTTTAATTTCAGTGTATAATCAATTTATTCCATTAGTTATTTGCAAATAATTTGGGATGTTTTTGCTAGTCGATCTATCTAGGCATTTACCGGTTCATCGTTCGTTTTATGCATATGTTCTTTTTTTAAGATTCTGATATATACTTAACTGCTGAAATATATACAGTATACATACTGTATTATACACGTGACGTATATATATATGAGATCCTTCCATCTATTCTTTTGTAACAGCTAGAGAGCCTACCTATTAATTACTGTGTTGCTGAAGTGAAGGGATATTATAGCACACGGCTCAAGTAATTGTATCATATGTTGTTGAAATCCTGCATCCTCCATGACAACATAAAGCTTTCCATGTAATCCCACCATTTTGCCTTATCAGAATCTACACGGTGGGGAGATCAAGTTTTGCTTTCTTTCCCGACTCCTCCTTGGCTCCTTGTGCTGTCAACAGACACATTGGGGTTATGTCGTCGGAAATAAGGAATCATTTTGGAAGTATTGCTGCTATAGAATAAGACGTGCAGTGCTTTAACACAGTCACTGTTTTATCCACCACACTTTTGGTCATTCTTAGGTAACACCATAGAATGACCAAAAGTGAACCACTGCCATAGAGTAATAAAAGGATAGATACCGAATTGGAGGTATAGCCCCGCCCCCCGCTATTCATTTCAATAGAAGTTGCTCAGTGGCGTTTTGAAGCACCCGGGAAAACTGCCGGAAGTACAATTATTATAACTCAATGGCACGAGCGAGCGGAAGTTTAGTCTAGCCTAGCCTGGCTGACGCACGTGACGTCATGAATGTTCGTCCACTTCCATTAACGTGCTGCACTTCCACTTCACCGGCTGCTTCAACACTGGAGAGCTTTGTTAACACTATCCGTAATGCTCCCATACAGCAGACTGAAAGGATGCTGGGGGATCCACTTGCTGTTCCATTAACAAGAATGACTGACAGCCGCACTCGACAGTTCATCCATGCCATTGCCAACTGAGAAGTTTCATTGGGTTACTGGTGCAATTTCAGTTATTTCAGAGAGCTGTTTAACACTATGGAATATCACTGGGAGAATGAATTCAAACTAATTAATTCCCATAATCTCACAATGCAAATTAAGTAGTGCAAAAATGGTTTGTATTGTCGGGGATATGTTTGATATTATGTGTTGTGTGTATTTTCGGTTCCAGAATGAATTAAAATGTATTCACTATGGTGTTTGTCAATTTAATCTGAAATTGAATGTTTTGAGTCTGAATATTTTGAGTCAAATTACTAAAACTCAACTAAGAAACTAAACAATTGTATAACTTCAGGTGTTAATTCAGGTCATGACTAATTGCTGAAAAAGTTAACATTCAAATGTAGCCACAGAATTGTGTCATCAAAATGATATATTTTGGCCCCTTTGCAATGTCAGAAATTAATGGCAGATGACAGTGTAAATCAATCTTGGGTGGAGTAATTTCTTTATCATAGCCATTATACCAACGAGGTAAAGGGGATCGAGACGAGGTCTTTCATCTACCAGTCTTTAAGAACAGCGATGGTGATGTACTTTTACTAAGCACTCCTGCTGTTATTAAATTATATTTTTTTCTAAAGTACTGCTTCTCAGGGCCATATTTTACTGGCATCGCTACTTACAGTTCCATTTGTACCCATTCCCTCTGTACCCCCTGTCCCCTACCTTAGTGTGATAAGGAATTATTTTGCTTTTAGAAGATAAATGGCCCAGTCCTTAAGAGGGAGAAAGTAGGAGGAAGAGGAAGGAAGAGTGGAGGGGGGGACAGCAGGAGCCGGGGAACACGCGGAGAAGAGAGCAGAGAAGACAGTGGGCAGAGAGATACAGTGGTGGTTGATTGAAAGTAGGCGGATGATACAGAGAAGATTTATCACTTAAAACACGCAAATGCAGCTTTCATTTTTTCCCTAAGCAATTTGGATTCAGCACGATGTAAGTGTGCCCTCCAGACATTTACGCTTAATTTTTTTTTTACTTGTATCCAGAGCTACTTGCTGTAGACTAACCATCATTTCCCATACATTATTAGATTTCCAACAAGCAACCAGTACAAGTACAAGGGTCAAGTACAAGTGTCAGACACATTTAGTAGTTTCCTCCGGCCAATATTACAGTGAATCTGGATTGATCATATATACTGTGAAAGAGGGAAAGCTGGCGGTATGTTGTCTTTTTCAGTCCAGATGGTCACATATAGATGAGGAAGGTGCGTGAGAGATTAACCAGACGATCAGAGACCTCCGTCTGACGGATACGGCTGGTGATCTAAATTCAGTACCGGTAGGCTAGAACAGCAGCGAGAATGGCTGCTGCCAATCCTATTCCCACTTCTTTGAAAACCAATCCTCAACTTCTCAATCCTCAGTCTTTGCATGACTTCTGCAATGCTTTTAATTTTTAATTTTTGTTTCCACCAGGCAGAGAGCATGGTGAGAGACATGGCACCGTTGGCTTGATCGCAGCCAAACTGAGTCTGCACACACACTCCTTGTCAGGAGGTGGTTTTCAAGTAGGACCCAAATGCTAGGAAGTTGGGATCTTAAACGAAAGTCTTTATTCAAAGTTTGTAGGAGAGCAAAACTAGCAAAGAAAATCAGACTGGTAGGAACACAGGTTACAATACAATAATCCAACAAGGAACACAACCAACCACAGGGCTTAAAGGCACAAGACTAACAGGACACAGGTGAACTCAAATCAAATCAAGACAAGGATTGGCTGGGTAAAACAAGACACAGGTGAATCAAAGAACCAAAAATCAGGGAGGGTGAGACAAGGCAGGAACCAACTACAAAGGGAAACAGGAAACACAGAGCATCACTTCAAAATAAGGTAAAAGAACACCATAGCATTACTTCAGAATAAGTTTCAAGAATAACAAAAACAACACACAGAAGGCAGATCCTGACACTCCTACTCCAACTTCACATTATCTTTTTTTTTAACACTCCTATCCTGGACACTAGTTTAATCTCTGAATTGTTTCCATCCATTGAACTTAGATGTCACCGGATGTATCAGTAGGCAGAGATCTCTGAACGTTTGGATATGGGAGACGATGCGTGCGTGCGTGCGTGCGTGCGTGCGTGCGTGCGTGCCCATGTGCATGTGTGCATGTGTGCATGTGTGTGTGCTGCTGCTGGTGAAGGGGGTATTAGTTAAACAGTTCCTCATGACAGAAAAATAACACCTGGGTACTGACAATGTCACAGTGACTCTGTCCCTCTTTGTGTGTCTTGTACACCTGTGGATCTGAACCACCTGAATGCCTCTGGCACACGGCTAGAGAAACATATAACTCTGATGACGTATGTTTTGTGGCTGTTGTCCTGTCTGATTTCAAGTAGGTTGTGTGATTGATTGGTGAACTGTATGTATGATGGGTTCCAGTTTTGTTGTGTGATGAATGGTGGACTGTGTGATTGAGTAGGAGGTGACCTGGTTGTTGATTGGCCTGGAGACGACAGCTTCCAGCTATGAGTAATAAATCATATTTTGACTGTTAACCAGCATGTTGGTTATACTTGGGTCATCCTTTGAAGGTTCCCCTAGGCTGGGGAATAATAAAAGGGAACAAGCTTGTGCGATATGACGAGGGAGGTCATTCCACAGCTTGGCAGCCTGGAGGAAAAAGTCTAGGTTGCTTGGAGCATTGTCCAGGGTGTTGTAGAGAAGGCAGGGATACTGATGTCCTGATCAAAGTGTGCAGAAAGGGTTGCAAAGCTGGATCATTATCGACTGGTAATGCCATGCCCTGGGTTGATTTTCAGTCATCACCTGCAGTGTTTTGGTTGCTGTTTTGGAGCCATTGGAATGAGCCCAGAAGTGGAGAGAACATTTTGATAGGTTGGAGAGCAAGTGTGTTGTGGCATTCTGGATCAGTAGGTCTAAAATAGACGCACATGGCCTAAACTATAGCCTGAAACTGTCCACCCCAGAAACATTATGTATACAAATAACAGTGAGTTGTGAAGCTGAAGTCCACTGCGTCCAGACCCACATGTACTGTACTGTTAGCTGACCTTTGATGAAATCCCAGCAGAGCCATTCCCCTCTGTCTGCCTCTCAGCTCTGTAAACTATTTGGACAAAGCTCAAATGGGAATAGACTGGACACATACCATCATAAAGATTATGATTACTATATTCAGTAACTCAAATACTTGACTTGTTTTTTATTATTACTACTCTCTCGGGGGTTGAGCATGCCTATAACAGAAACTGTTCTGTTACAATCTTAAGGTGTTCAACTTTATGGTTTGAGGAGTATGTAATATTGTATATTTTGCCTAATTGTTGTTGATGGAAATTTTAGGACTGTATTATTTATAATTAACTTCGATAACTCAGGAAGTGAAATGAAAAATATTTCATCCAGGCTGTCGGTACAGCAGATGTCAGGGAGTAGATTTGAAAAGTAGTTAGACTACAAATGTTTCATACTCTTGAAACCAGACGACATGCAAAGCCGTTTAACCATTGAAATCACCCAAAGGGTTAAATAAAAACCTTAGTTCAAATGTTGAGAATTACGTTTTAGCAGAGAAATATTAGATGAAAATATTCTATAATATAATAAACCTTTTTAAAGATGAATACCTTTTAGAAAAACACCCAAAGAGAAATTCGACCAAGAAGCAATGACGGAGTCCAGACAGAAGATAAAGTTTTCTTTCAGTGATGTTGTTATATTCGGAGAGAGAGCAGACAATCGAGACCCAACATCAACCAGTATAGCAAAGTTTCTCTCTCAGAGTGTTACAAAATGGTGACAATATTTATTACAGTTGTTATCAGACCCGTTTCCATGGGGAACACGCTGGGAAACACGCTGGGAACTGTAGTTCACTAAACCATTGTAGTTTTCACACAAACTGGACATGAATGGAAGACTACTAGCAGACAAATTGTCTGAGGTAGTGAGCAACAAGGTCAAAGAACAGAACATTCTGGGCTGGTTAAAAACAAGGCTGGCTCCGTTCACTATCCAAAATACAAAACAACATACGGAAGGTAGTATGATATGAATTACAAAACATTAACGTGCAAAGTTTAATGTGGCAAAACATGGGAGAAATGACAATGAAACACATAAGTCAAGGGCCAAATGTGAGAGTAATAGCCAAAGTTACATGTGACAATGAAAATGACAACGGAGCATGGGTCAAAGGTCAGACCTAATTAACACACTTACATAATTTACAAACCAATATCCACTATTATTTCCATCAGTTGTATCCTGCAAAAAAAAATCTACTGTACAAGCTCACTATGCCTTGTGTACATCTGCTATTGTCAAAGGAATCTGGACAGATGTGGAAAAACATTAACTATTTTTCTAACAGAAATCTTGTTTGGCACAAAATATGTTCAGATATGGTGGGCCACAGTCAAATGCATAATAATTAGGTACTTGACATGAAAAGGTTAGAGAACTACTGCTCTATATGCTGCGCCTGAACTTGATGGAAGTCAAGCCTTTTTAAACTCCTTCTCTCCGTGCCCTTTCCTCCTGTCTGTATAGGGCAGAGCCCATTCTGACCAGGGTGAAGGAGGACCACACCCGCATCATCCTCCCCGCCATCGACAACATCAAGTACAACACGTTTGAGGTGCAGCAGTATGCCAACGCGGCCCATGGCTACAACTGGGGTCTGTGGTGCATGTACATCATCCCTCCGCAGGAGTGGCTGGACAAGGGTGACGAGACGGCACCGATCAGGTGAGTTTCAGGAGAGAGATAGCTGAGATAGAACTGAGCAGGTCAACCGGTGTGTATCATTATTGATGACATCAGTATGTGCAATCGTGCAGCTGACTTTCAACCTGGCGTCCCTGTTTTGAAAAGTTTTAATGTTTAGCTTTAGCAGATTGTCTATTTTTGAAAATCTTTGAATGGGGGTTAAATTAAAAAAGAAAAAAGTTTCAGTTTATGTGAGAGGCGTTATTATGGATCCCACCTCAGTTCTACGAGGTGGGATCCATAATAACGCCTCTCACTTAAACTGCTGTGATTGGCCAGTAGTCACTGTGATTGACAGTCCTTGTTTTTGCAACAAAGCCTAAAACGCTAACCTCATTAAAACTATGCCTAAATCTAACCCTAACCCTAAACCTAACCTCAGTAAAACTATGCCAGACACATAAGGTGGGTCTATGCTATAATGTTGGTGGAGAGGCTTGTCATAGGTATCCACTAGTGTGGGAGTCCGCTAGACACTGCAGAGTTGGAGTGCAACACCTCAGCTCCCACTTATTGCATGATTTGGAGGACCAGTCGTAGGCTACTACTCATGCACTGAGTTGGCTGTGCCTGGCATAGAAGCCATTATCTTATGGTCGAAAGGAAATCGACTGAGCTACCCACACAAATATTTAATATTTACTTGCTTGAAGATCAGAATCGTGATCGGCATCGGTCCCAAACATCATTCATCATTGATTGGGCCATCCATAATGGATGAGGGTGTTGCACAGTATTTGATGTGTTAAAAGGCGACTACGGAAGTCAGGGGCGTGCACAGATACACACTAGGTGGTGCTATAGAGCACCTGCCCTTTTGCCCTCTGGACAGCAATGTGCCCTTTTTAAAAGTTAGATTTGTTGTACATGTAGTTTGTTCATTTTATTTTTGTTTTGTACAGTGTGAGTGTGTACAGTATGTGGCACATGGTGACATTGACACATTCTTGATTAAAAGCTTCCAATACATTATTTACGCCCCAAAATCTATAATTATGCGACAGGTCGTTTTGAGGAACTAAGCTGATTGGTTGAAACATGTCACGTGCAGTTACTTAAACTCACTACACATCCACACCTAATCAAAACAAAGATTTCAGCTTGTGTTTTTGTCTCAGAGTGCAGCAGACTCGGG
>OOFJ01020397.1:0-11395 GCA_900323375.1 Benthosema glaciale | reverse complement strand
TCAGCGAGGAGCAGTACCACCGCTGCGTGCAGAGCAACCTGGAGGGCCTGGGCTCACGCTCGCAGCTCGCCATGCTGCTGTTCGAACAGGAGCAAGGAAACAGCACTTGACCACCCTGCGGCGCGTCTCACCGTGACTCTATGGGCCCCTGTTTTGCGCTTCTTAAGTGACCAGTTCTTATGACTTAACGTAAGGCCTGGAGGTGTGGCCAATGCTGTTTGGCCACTCAAAATGGCTAAACGGCATTGACCACACCTCCAACTCTTAAGTTAAGTCATAAGAACTGGTACTTACAGGGCCCTTTCTCTCTCTCTCTCTGTGTGTGTGTGTGTGTGTGTTTGTGTATGTGTGTGCACGTGTGCGCGCTTACTATACTTGTGAGGGCCAAATGTCACCATGAGTAGCCTACAGTAGAATTTGAGAATGGGAGTTGGGCTTACAAATAGATCCAGGTTGCATTATTATTCTGGTTGGGGTTAGGATCAGAGATTTAGAGGTTAGGTTTATGGGTTAGATTTATGCCTCATTTATACCTAGTTGCCTCCTGCTGGTTGTGTACAGAAAAGAGCCAATCTTACACAACTCATCGATTTGGGGCTTTTAGGGTAAAAATAAATGGCAAATATTCTTTAAAAAAAGTGCCATTCATAATGTCCTTTGCAAGTATAGTAATACAAAATGTGTCTGCGTGTTGGGCAGAGTTCTAGCTTGTGTGGAGAAATGAATGCAGTACATTCCTAATTGATTAATTATTTTCTGCAAATTGTTTACAATGCAAGTGTTGTCCATCCATACAAAACCGCTGCTGAGGAACCAAACAAGCAGGTTTTTCCTTTTAGCTCTACCCCTCTGCTCCGCTGATAGTAGACGATAGTATTTTGTAGATAATATACAACACCACAATCTGCATGCGTTTTTTGAGGCCTGCCGAGAGCTTTTTGATATTTTTGCTCATTGGGAGCACGCTTATCAAAGCACATCTTCGTGTGTGCACTGTATGTGCCTTTCACGTCTGTTTGCCATCTGTTGGACTGGATTCTCCATTGGATTTGTGGTCATTTCGATGGTGTCCACGTGTGCAGTTCAACATATTATGTTAGGTGCTGTGCATAGCATGCACGGGATCTCCAAACACTTCTACTTTCAACACCATTAAACTCTGGCATCCCTATTTCTTTGGGAAAATGTTAATAATCAAAAACTCTTCAAAAGTCATTGCGGATCATAATGCGTCGCAACAGGACTTGTTGTGAGCTTGTAGATCTGCTATTCGTGTTGAATGTCCGTCCGTGGCCCCAAGAAACGGGATGCTAGGGTTCACGTGGTTCAAGTTCTATGGCGTTGTTGTCGGGCAGAAACCTCCTATGTCCCACACGTTTTTTGGACATTATGAGGTTTCCACCCGACAGACGATATTGTAGCGTTAGATCGCCTCAGAGTCATTCCAACTATACCTTGTTATTTAGCCATAAAGAACAAACAGTCTTGCAAAGTTGTATTCTGTTACAGTTTGGTATGGAAGCACCAAGTGTTGGCACTGATATATGGACGTTAGAGTCCAGTATGAGATTTTTACTGAAGATATGCATTTTGCTATTGTTTTGCCGTCAATTCTGACACCCTTGTCGAGAGTCAGGCCCCAACCGTTGATCATCATCTTAGCGATGATTGAGAATGAATACATATATTTTCATATGTATCGATGACTCGACAGAAATCCCAATAGATTTATTTTGTGATTGACTAAATCAATTACGGTCTCGTGAGCGAAAATACCTCACAACGCATCGCATCATGACGCGTTGTGAGCTTGTGTATCTGTTATTTTTTGCTGTATTCAGAAAAGAAAAAAGTTACATTTCATTTCTCCCCCGTTATCTTCAATAATCGATTAAACTGATTAACCGCTGCACCCCATATACTAGAGATGAGGCTGTTTCCCAGTGCTGGGTCAGCTCCCAGGCTGTTTCCCAGTGCTGGGTCAGCTCCCAGGCTGTTTCCCAGTGCTGGGTCAGCTCCCAGGCTGTTTCCCAGTGCTGGGTCAGCTCCAGTGCATGCACAGCTCCACAGGTTGCAGCTTATCCTGCAGCCTGTCCTATTCCAGTAGGTCATGATGGAATTATCCTGATCCCATTCGTCCCAGGCTTGTACATGCATCGCTACTGGTGGCAATGGACTCTAGACGCTGTCAATATTTAGCC
The DNA here is from genome assembly GCA_900323375.1 of Benthosema glaciale. Classification (NCBI taxonomy): domain Eukaryota; kingdom Metazoa; phylum Chordata; class Actinopteri; order Myctophiformes; family Myctophidae; genus Benthosema; species Benthosema glaciale. The sequence continues at coordinate 9,194 of OOFJ01020397.1, read as the reverse complement.
TCCCCAAAGGTCACGGAGAAGGCTCCTGGCCGTCAGTGGGATCAGGGGCGTTTATTTAGATTCTACCTTTCCTGGATAGATCAATGCCTATCCTTGACCTCGTCCACAGAGGGTCAACCTGGAGGCCAAAGGAGGTGAGATGAAAGAATGCACAAAGGTCACTTTCTGGTCAAATGGCTATTTTCGACTGCAAGGACTAAAGTGAAGACCTACTTTAGGCCCTACACAGGATTGTGGTATAAAGAATATTCAAAAATACAGCTTGTAGATCCTGCTATTCTCACAGTTTTGGAACATTTTTTTGTAAACGGAGGAATCAAACTGGAAATACTGTGTAGAACTGATTGTGGATTTTTCTTTATGACTTTGCATCTAACCCCTTCAGGGGTGGTTGTGGTTATGACAAACAAAAATATAATGATACCAGCAGCAAGTCTCAGGATATCGTTGCAGACTTGCTGTTGGGCAGAAACTTCGTATCTCTATTCAAACTTTTTGTGTTTTTGTAAATTCATGTCCTACTAGCATCACATGAAAGCATCGAAAGTAGCAGACCCACAAGCTCACGCCATGTTTTGAGCTTGTCCATCTGCTACTTTTGCTATTTTTTGAATTTGAATCTTCCTGAAAAGTGACAGTTTTGGAAACTTGGGTTTCCACCCGACAGAGACACTATGGAAGGTTATGGTTCTGAAGTTAAAGCCAATAGCATCTTCTGGTTCGGGAAGGAAGGCTTCCCCAAAGCATCGGTTCAGAGAAAAGGTTCTCGGATCATCTGAATGATCAATTTATAGTTTTATCACCCCCCCCCCCTTCTGAACAAAGGTTTGGCTGTCTGACGTATGGACCACGATTTACCCTTCATAGTCGAAAAAGAGCCTAAAAGCCATGGCCAAATATTTTTATTTTATTTTTTGTCTTTTCAGGAGTCCTGTTTGAGATAAGTGGTGCTACCAAACGGGACTTCTAGAAACCGTTAAGAGTGTGAGATTATTAAGAATGTAATTGTTATGATTACATTACATATTTCATGAATGTCGTCTGTCCAATTCAAGGAATAATAATTCTGTTTTGTGGCCATCATTATCACCGAGAGATGTTTTATTATATCTTAAAACCAATATGTCCATTCGCTATTTTGGTCGATATTAAGTCTCACCAGCCAGACGGTTGCCTCCCTCCCATCATTTTGTCATACAGTCAGAATAGAATGGAAATGACAAACAGACGGCAGTTTCCTGTCTCGGCTTTTCGGGATATCGACTATTGTTGACGTTAAGTTATTGAATAATACTGTGGTTGTCTACTTACTCTTATCCAGGCTGTCGCTCTCTCTCTCTCCCCGTCATACTGTACTCTGTCACTCTAACTCTGAGAGTGTACAAATGGAACCAAATGCATCCGTAGGTGGTCCATTTTGTTCGAGTTGATGAAGTTGATAACTGCAGGTTTTACAGTGCAGAATGAACAAGATGCCTTTTTAATTTGGCGGTGGATGTAAGCAGACACTGGACAACCTGAGTTCTGAAATGTCAGTTTTTAAATTAACAACGTGCAATAACTGTACATTTTAATATGTAAAGAGTCGGATAACCGTCCAATTGAGGACGGGAGTTTTTTTATAACTTTTTAATTTCATTTTTGACATGTGCCGCGATGTGCAGTGGCACGTTTATAATACAGTATATTATTTATATATAACACTGTATGTGATTATTGCCTGAAATTTTAAAGATGTATACTTCCTCGTTTTGCTGATGTTCCTTCCTTGAATACACTGTAAATGTACTAGCCAAGACTTTTACTGTATTTGTTTGTTTTTTTCTCTCTGAGATGAACACTAATGACACTTTTCATCGTGAAACGAATGCATTTTCTTTCCTTTTTTTTTTTTTTTAAATCTTTGAACAAATTCTCTTGTACAGCAAATCCAAAGAATAGTAGGCAATCTTTTTCTTGTTGTTTTTAATAATGCTTCCGAAATGTATAGCCTAATTTATGCTCTGTCACGCGACAGTGTCCGGTGTCGACAATAGCCGATCTTTTTTTTTCCCCTTATCATTCTTTTCCCTCCCAATTATGCCAATTCCTCCCCACACACATTTCTGTGTTGCTGTGTCGCGCACCAAGCTCCAAACAACACAACGTGGGTGCTGTAGAATTGTAGATGGTATACTGTAGATAAAATGTTTCCGTAACGCAATACCGTCATTGCGACGAGCGTACAATGGTGTGCCCCATTTCCTGCTGTATGAAGAATCACTGCATTCAGAAATGCCCCCATTCCCCCACCCCCGTGCCACATGCTGCCTTAATGTATGATCTACAAGCTCACAGCAAGTTTAATCTGTGAGGTATTTTTGGAGCATGACACTAGTCCTACAACTAAGTAAACGTATGGGGCTTAAAGGAACTACTTTTGTGTCACTCTTCTGTGTCTTAGACTTTAGAGGAGGGCTGTGGACAGTTCAGAAACCTTTTCAACTAAATATGACATCACCAGTCAGAAGTTTGGACATTTCAAACATTTACAAATACAATAGTAATAACAATGCATTCAAGAACAATGGCTTCTAATTCAGCATCAAGTTGGGATCCACACTTGACGAGGCGGGTTTCTGAACGGCCTACAGCCCACCAATGAAACGCAAAGTGGAGTAGGCGGTTTGTCCCAGCTTCTAATGAACATAATTGGGACCAATTACATTGAAGATAAGGTTGAGAATGGGTGACGTGCTCCTTTTCTTTTTAAGTATGTGGTGTCACTGCAAACAGCCATCCACACTAAGCATTACTACATCAGTCACCACTGTCTTCACTATAGTTGCGGTGTGTGGACTCTTTCATCCGCCAAGTGTTTGTTTTAAAACAATATCTTCGTGGTTGTAGCCGTAGCGTGGGCCGGCACGTTGAACCAAAAACACACGCCGATTGGTTACATTGCTGTCTGGCAGAATCGTCTACATATTTAAAGTTTTTGTGCTTTTCCTTTTTTCGTAAACCAACACCCCGCTTATCATACCACGTGTATTGTGGAGCATCACCCGACCTAAGTTTTTCACAATGCATGTACTTGTACATTCTGTGTGAATAAACATCTTGAAAACTACGGCGTCGCACGAAATCGTTGAGTAGCACGTCGTCCGCAAGCTCGACGCGCAGCACTAAGCCACGTGTTTAGAGCATGCCGATATGCTAGTTGCAATTCTTTAATGATTGTTTTTTTAATCCTGAAAAGTATGTTTTAAATGTTTGAGGTTTCCGCCACGATTAGCCAGCAGGTTGCTGTACAACATACTACTCTTGTTATCCCGTCGTTGCTACAAGCAGGTCAGTGGCTCTCAAACATTATTTATTTATTTCAGAGACCCCCAAAACTGACCTGGTGTGTGTCTTTTGGTTTTATATGCTGGCGCTGTGTTTTAACAATCTTTTTTTCTTTTCATCCGTCAATAGTGATGTTCAGAAATGTACGAGATGAAATGAAGCAAATTCAGAATGCTTTAATTTCAAACGGGGAGGTAGTGCATTCTGTGTACATTGTATAGATATGCTCTTTGTTTTTTTATTGCTTTTTATTTTCACACCACCAGCATATCAGATTTCAAATGTTATATTTTGCATTTTTGTGTGCATTGCATACCTTGTCATACTATTTCACTTGTATTATTTTTTTTTCAACCAGACTTTCTTTTTGTTAACGGCTCGATCGGCAATTTGAATATTATGTAGGCTTTCACTTTCCACTGTTACATTGGCCTTCGTTCAGCAGTTCATACAATGCAGGTACCAAAGTACATTATTTAAGTCCCTTTTTTTCTAGTAAATTATTTTTTACCACACTCAATCTGTTTCAAAAGTGTTTTCAAATGTACATACTTTTTTTTTTTTTGCATTTAATTGTATACTTACAATTTTGAAATGAACTGTGAATCATTGTAATTATGAAATAAATAAAAAATATTTAATTATGAACATACTGTATGGGGTCATTTCCACAGTCTCTAGTGTATCACTTGGATAGTGGTGTCTCATGCAAAGTAAAGGCTGTTCATGCACTAAAGCTAAAACAGCACTATGTAACTTTGTTCAATCTGTATGGTCGAGTATGTTAACACTAGCTAATGTCATTGGTGTATTTTGTCTCCCTGCTCTTCTCTTTTGAGACATTTAGATTTCGTCAAGGATAAAGGTCCTGTATCTCACCTAGATACTAGCCTGGGCAGCATTCCCTTTCGGGTGTATGAACCGGTCTGGAGCGGATGGTAAAATACGTCACGTTGTAGTCAATATTTGTAGTCAATATTTGTAGTCGGCAGGCAGGAAACCTCCAAGGAGGAATCGGTATTATGAATGGCGGAATTCTTATTCAGCCTTTTGGTATCCTGCAAGATGACTACAAATCTGACTACAAAACATGACGTAAATTACCATCCGCTCCAGACCGGTTCACATTGCGATTTTGGAACCCAGACCAGGCTTTCCTCTGAGGTGGAAAGCCTCAGGCCAACCAGGACTTGGCACTGGAAACCGGGTTCAAATCCGGGGTAGAAGAGGAAAGCTGCATAGTGGCAGCTTTAATTTTCCCACTGATTTACAATGTAGATATAAAATGCACATTTTCATAGTAAATGCGACTTGTGGTCACAAAACAACTATATTGACTGGGGTCTTTGGTTTGATGCCTATAGAACTGAGATTTTTGTTAAAAAATAACTTGATTTAGACCATATCATTATATTTACAAAATCCAGTTTTGTCCTTTAGGTGTCAGTAAAGGAACACATATAGCCTATATGTATACAGTAGTATATACTGTACCAAACCTTACAGATCCCTCAACCCAGGCAGGTTTCTCAGACTCTCAGGTGAACACATTCACAGTTTATGGTTCACAACGACAACATCAGTTGGAAGTCTTTTTCTCCCTTTTTTCCCCAGATCTAAAAAGGACTGTAGGCAACATTCCTGGCCAGCATAAACCAAACCACCACAGGGCAGAGGACATGTGGGCCCGCGGTGTTGCCAGATTTTGCAAGAGAAACAAGCAACCAGGGCCATGATGAAAACGAGCCCAAAACGAAGTACATTTGAAATGAGCAGATCTACAAATCTATTTTTCAAGAACATATTGAAACATTTGAACACAAATCTTGTATCCAGGAGGGGTCTCTGGCGCACAAGATACTTTCAGATGTGGAGCATGTGGACAAATCCTGGTACATATTAATCTGGGGGTGGGTCCTTGATGTGAAAAAAGCAACATATAGGAAGCAAGCCCAAAAGCAACTAACACTTTAGAAACACAACCGCAACTAAGCGATATTTACAAGCAACTTTACAGTAAAACACGCCCAATTAAAGTCGCATTATAATAAGTAGACATGGCAACACTGGTGGCCCACTCTGCCGTCTCATCCAACCACCTGAGGTATTCCTGATGTCTGGCTAAAAGAAAAGAAAGAAAAAGAGGGAAATTGCCTCGAGAGTAAATTACAGCTTTTTCCAGGTTTCCATATATGCAATACCCTGAGGCCTGCTGTAACCACATAACTACAGAGCAGCTTGAGACTTAATTGCATGTCATTACTTTGTACTGTGTTTTTTCATAGAATCCCAGGGAACTTTCTCCTCCTCCCTGCAGCGGGACATCAGGGTCATTTTTGACTTGGCTTGTTTTATAACGGCAGCGTTAAAAAAAGGAAGGGGAAATTTCCCTGTGCAGCCGCGGTGGAACGTAACTTAAGTACAATTAATTGTCGTCTGGCGGAAAAACCTCTCATCTCTATCTTATAACTTTTTTTTCGTAAATTAACAGCCCTATACTTGATCATACTGCAGCATCACACAAAAACATCAAAAGTATATATATAGCCTAGCAGATGCACAAGCTAGAAACTAGCAAAGAAAAAGTAGGCTATACTAACTGGCTTTCCTCTTCTCTACCCCAGGTTTGAACCTTGTTTCCTGAGCAAGTAAATCATTTTTAGTTTCAATACTTGATTCTGATTGGCTGGTTACGGTCACGTGACCGTTGTAAATTTCACCGATAACCCACACCTTCAAGGGGAGCACTTGATTGCCCTATACCCTTGTGGGTGTCTAAGCACCGCCCGCGCTCATATGACTGTGAATTTGTGGCTCCGGGCGGGCCTCGTGAAGACATCAAGCGCCTCCCCCGTCACAGAGTCATGGCTGAGTGAAAACAAGGAAGTTTGGCTCTCTCTGGTGTGCGCAAAGCATATAGCTACTTTTGTGAATTTAGAGGTTAATATTGCTAAATGTTTGTAACCGCAACCATTATAAAATCAACGGCAACCTGCAGACCTCTTGTGGCTTATTGCTTTATTTAACCATTGATACTAATATATTAATATGGGTCATGATTATGCCCGCTTGCTCAGGGGAGCAAGCGGGCATAGTCATGACTCATATGGATATATTAGTAAATAAATTGAATCTTGACCATCAGGTCAAAATCTGTGTCAGATCCCGTGTCTAGGTGAAACTTGACCTTTGACCCAAAATACAACCACCACAATTAAGTTATTGTATTAACATACTCATGCCATACCTATTGTATTTGTGTTGCTGTAGTTATTTTGCATAGTGACGCTTTTAAGTAGGCATGAAATGAAAACATAGGCTGATTTTGTAGTTTGTGTTCCAGTTCACGTTGAGCTTATATATCCATCTGCTATTTTCAAAAGAGTTTTTGAAAATTAAGTATACTTTGATGCCAGTACTATTGTACCTTTACTAAAATAAATTGTTGAATACAGGGTATATTTTACATTGTGGCATTGCTGCGTTGCTTTACGTATAAGTAATGAATGAACATGCTCTGGAAATGTATACGGCCCAACGATCTGACCACTAAGTGGTCCGATGGGTGGGCCGTAATTTAAACACCTTTGAGATTTTCAAGTGGATCCTGATCCAGAAAAAGCAGTGGTTTCCAACCATTTTGATACCAGGGCCCACTATTTTATTCAGCATTTTAGCCACGGACCACCATCTGACGACATTTAGCCTCTCAGACCCAAAACCTTTTTTTTGTCCACAATTCCATGCTGTATTTAGGAGAGATAACAGGCAAACGTAGATCAAAATAACAATTCTTCTACATTCTCTAAATTGTGTAGCCTCTAATTCTGTGTAAATTATGTAATTCAGATGTTTAACAATAATGTAACTCTTGAGAGCCTAAAATGAAACCGTTTCATTTTATGCTCTCAAGAGTTAAAGATCTAAAAGGGTCCATTTGGTTATCAACTCTCTATCATTTAGCTGGGGACCATCTGGAACCCTTTCCAAGGACCACTGGTGGTCTCCGGACCACTGGTTGAAAACCAATGCGGAAAAGGTTGGGAACCTACCGTTATGATGCTCTGGGTCCTTTCTGCAAGTCTGCAACTCATTAAGTGATATTTGCAAGGATAAACCACAGGCTCTCTGGGCTGACAAAATCTGAAACATTTTACACAGGGATGGAATTACTGCATTTTATATGTAACGTATATGTATTATGTACTCTTTGGTATAAAAAAAAGACAAATATTGCACTTTTGTCCCCACTGTAATAATATAGCAGATATACAATCTCACGTGTCACAATGCAACATGTTGTGAGCTTGTATATCTGCTATTTTTCACTTGGATTATTAGTTTTTAATTTCTACATTTTAATACAGCAATGTATTAACATTTAAAAAATAAAATGTGCACCTTCTAATTCACTGATTACTTAAATACAAACGTAAAATGTCAATAGCACTCCAAAGCATTAACTCTATTACAAACTGCGACTGAGCAATTTTCACTATAGTCAATAGTGTAATATTTTACCAGGAGTGTGCAGATTTCTACTCAAGTACTGTGGTCTGTTGAGTATACTTTTGTCCATCATTGCGCATATCACTGGAGACTGGTATAAAAATGAGTATTGTCATCATAATAAGTCATGCAGCGAATGAATCTGGATGCGGATTTAGGAGACGGTGGCTTTATCAATCTAAACTTTAATAGTCATTGTATTTACCATAACATTTATAAAATGTGTTCTAACAGAGGCAACAGTCACAAGATTAGACTTCTGTACAAAATGCTGTAAAGCAGTACTTGTTGTCAAAGTTATTATGTCCCTTTTGTGTCGTCTCACTTCAGTGGTTCTCAAACTGTTTTTTTTATTGGATTTCGACCTCAACTCTGAGAGTGTAACAAATGGAACCAAATGGACCATTGGTTCCATTTGTACACTCTCAGAGTTACAGACCCGCAAGGGTTCATTTGGTTCCATTTGTACATTCTCAGAGTTACAGATCTGTAGTGAGGGTCCATTTGGTTACCAACTACCATTTATCATTTAGCTGGGGACCCCCTTCAAGGACCCCCGGCCTGTGGGTCGCCGGCGCCCGGACCACACTTTGAGAACCACGGTCTTAGAGGGTTTTATCGAGGTGAAAAAAATCGCTTCTTGACTTTTCAGATGGTTACATACAGCTTGTTGCATTGTCCTGCACAGATCATTAACCCCCTCACTGGTCAAAACCTAAAACATTCAGTTGCCAAACATAATAATAATAATCATAAATAAGCAGCAGAGATTCAAAACGTAACAACATCGTAGACAGGATGGCTTGCCGTCATTTTGAGAATATACAAAATGCAAGGAAGAATTCAGTTGAGGGGAAAAAAAATAAAAATAAAGACAAACGGACAAAACAGCAGAGATTTAAAATGTGATATTGTAGACACGGTGGCTGTTTTGCCGTAATTCTGTGAATATACAAAAATGCAAATGTCACTTTTTAAAATTACTTTAAATGGAGTAATGCGCCTCACAAGACACGTCTGGGGGCATTTTAAAATCTACTCTGGTTTTGTGTGCACACCGCACTTCAGACAGTTTTTGCTTGACAGTTGCTTGATTCAATATTTAGATAACCGATATTATTATTTTTATCAGACACCCCCCCCCCGCTTCCAAACTCCATCTCCAGCTTCAAACTCCATCTTAACTGCCAGATTCTGGTGACTGATGTTGCCCTTGATTATTATGCGTGAGGTGGCCATTTCTTTTTTTTTTTTTTCATTTACCAGTATTTGATTTTATACTAAAGATTAAATAATGTATTTTGTATCTACCCCAGAAGTGTTTTATAACGTGAAATACATACACTTTTCAACCCTAT
>OOFJ01020363.1:1515-12369 GCA_900323375.1 Benthosema glaciale | reverse complement strand
ATAATAATAATAATAATAATAATAATAATAATAATAATAATAATAATAATAATAATAATAATTTAGTGCTCTTTATTTTATTGTTGTTTATTTATTTGCTTAAGTCTCCATAATCAAAAAAGACGAATAGGGCACTCAAAGTGAGCCACTCATTTAACCCCTCTAATGATAAAGGCACAACCTCTGTAGAAAATGTCAAGAGCACGTTCCTCCCCGTCTGCTGGCACTGTCTGGGAGTGAGCAGGCCACTGTGGCTGTGGGCCGGTGCACCAGGTTTCCATGGCACTCTTAAATGTGAATGCCAGGATGCATGGGCAACCTTTTAGTGAAGCAGTGGAAACTCCAGGATGAGTCAGATCAGGCTTAAACAGACGAGAGCAGCCCATTTCCTGTTTCCTGAACGAACGAACGAACGAACACACACATACAAATGAGAAAACAAAAAACGCCCTGTCTTTAAAGGACTATAGTACTCATGGAGAAAATGCTTTTCTAATAGTTCTTTCCAAATGGATATGCTTAGAGAGGCTAATTTTTCAACTTCTTAAAGAGTCTTTTGCAGTATTTACTAAGGCTTACCGCCTCAGGGGTGATTATTTGTGAGAGATTAAATAAACATACTGAGAGGGGGTGCCGCCGATGGGCCAAGTGGTTAAACCGTGTACAAGGTTTTGATGTCTTGACAGTGTGTCCCAGGTTTGAATGCTGACCCTGGCATTGGAATTGCTGCATGTTGCTCCCCAACTCTCTCCCCTGTTTCTCTCCACTGTTCCACAACTTACATTTAAGCATTATAATACTTGACTTTATAAGTTATTATAACAGGCTTTATAACATGTTACATGTTGCATTATGAGTGCCTGTAAGTAACTACAGTGTTATAAGCAGATTATAAGTGTTACGTTGATGTCGTCTTTAACCTGTAGAGGCCAGTGTAGCGCTAGTTTTCTTCACTGTGACTTTAGGTGAAGTTAGTAAAGTGATTTTCTGTTTGAAATGCCTATGTCACTGTTCTGAGACTGAGACTGTTTTTCTTTTTGTTCAGAACCAATGGTGATGCTGCACCCGTCTCACCGAAAAAGGAGAACGAATCTGAGCAGTTTGATGGAGTGGATGTGAACACGGAGAAGCTGAACCATCCCACAGCAAACAGAGCCAAGCCTCCACAGAGGAGACCTCCGTCTGGCCTGGTTACACCAGCAGTAAGTCCACTTTCACAAAAGAATAATGTCATTACAATTACAAATTACCGCACTAGTAGAACATGCCACCTTTTGTCCAGTGATTCCGAGAGTACAGAATGATTGTTGTCTGTGGACCCCCACCAGGCCACCACCCATGAAGAACACACATATTAAAAACAATATAGGCCTACACCTACTGTAGACCGGGGTGCAATCCGTACCCAAATCAATATCTTGATAGGCCTGTCCGTTCCTGCAATGTTTTGTTTGTTTGTTTGTTTGAATATTTATTAGACATCAAATATATACACAATGTACAACATAATGTATTTGCCTAAAAGGATTTCCGAAAAAAGACCTTGCAGCCTTGTTTCCATTCGGTTCCCAATACACTCATCAACAACACAATCCCAACATGAGTAAAAATTTGACAACAAGTAATATACACATGTCAAAGTCTCTACAATAAAAAACATGAGAACACAGTACTCATAAAAAAATAACATACAACATGAGAACACAGTATGTACAGGTTCGGTTAACACGATTAAGAATAGCCTGCTGACAGGTGAACTTTTAGGCCTGTCTTAAATGAAGTAAGTGATCTGTTTGTCATATTTAGCACTGCAATGCAAAAGGCAATCAACCAGTTGAGCAAGTCAGCATTTAGCTTCAGGAGACCCTAGGCTTTTAGTTTTCAGCATTTAATCCAAAAGAAAAGGTACTAGGTGCCCATCACATACTGTAGGCCTATACGTGTTCTGATCTGGTTAGATGAAATTATCAGTGACATTCTGAGCAATGAAAATGTGAAAGCGACCCTATATGTTAATCTCCTATCCACAAGTGCTGAAGAAGTCACGATTATGGACATGCCAGCTATTACAGTTTTAGAATGTTGGCAATAACATCTACACTAAAGCCGATGACTATTGTTTGGGCCTAATCTCTTCATCTAATCATAAACAACCATTATCATAATGGTTTACCAACTCAACCACCTGCTTTTCTGCACATCCAGAAAGCAGTTGATTGATTAGGTTGGACATGAATGAGGTGCAGAAAAGCCTTGACTTTGGGATTGACAGGCAAATCCCAAGCTAATGCTTTGGGAGACTAGGGGTAAAACCACAGCCTCTTGTAGTACTCAAATGTTTTACTTAAGTCAATTATCAATACTGCAGTGTAGAAATACTAAACTCTGGAATTCAAAATGTAGGCCTACTTGAGTGAAAGTACAAAAGTATTGGCAAAATGTACTTAAAGTACCAAAAGTAAAAGACTTTACTGTGCTACTGAAATATCATGTTTTGTAATAATAATCAAAGTAACTAGTACGTTTTCAAATAAATATAGTGGAGTAAAAGTACTAAATTTGCCTATGTAGATGTAGTGGAGTAAAAGTCAAAGTATTGGAAATTGGAAATACTCAAGCAAAGTACAAATACCTCAAAAATGTACTTAGTACAGTACTTAAAGGGGCATTCCACCCATTTTCAATATTTTACTATGTCATTAATATACGATAGAGTTGTTGTGTGGAAATAATAAAAAGAAGACTGTGTTTTCTAGGAAACATAGAATCGGGTTTTTTTTTATATTATTTCCACAACTCTAAGGAACATTAATGACAGTAAAATGTTGAAAATGGGTGGAATGCCCCTTTAAGTAAATGTAAATGTAAATACTTTATATTACTTTACACCAGTGCTGATTGACATCCAGCCTGGCAGCAGCACCGTGTCATGGTCAGCGTCATGGTCCTTCTTAGATTACATGCCTCAGGATCTTCCTGGAATGTGAGTTAAACTGTGTGAAGTCATCCTTTAAGTAACAGGGATCATCATCAAAGTTCACGACTGGTGTTTTTATCCACAGAGTCCTAGTGGCACCGAGCAGACAGATTCATCAACAAAAAGGTCAGAGGAAGACAAACCTTCGGCAAAGGTTTGTGTCTTTTTAATATATTATAAAGATATATTGTCCTGTTGTCCGAGACAACTAAGACAAGTGCATTACATTTTTACTTGTCGGTTGGACAAGGGACTCTTGGACGGTTTCATGTTTTCTGACCCAACAAAATTGTCTGACATTATGGATAGGACTGAGCTATGTCTGTGTATTTGGATTTTGGAATATATGAATGTATGTAAGATATTATAGGGCTATTAACTTGTAAACTGAGAATATTCATCACGAAAACCAATTTACAGTTAGTTGATTTAAAATGTATTTGTGTGTTCATAAACAAGTGAGTTTTGAGTAGTACTGTATATGAAATATAATCACACACTGTGATTGTGATCGGAATTATGAATGTAATGTGTAGTGTTAAAAACACAGATTTACAACATTTGAAAGATATTTCTAACAGAAAGCTACCTTCTGCCAGATGGTCAAGGCTCCAAAAAGTAGATAAGTCCACTAATAGAGTTTGCTGAAACAGGTTATTGCAAATGTAACTATTATTATGTTTTGCCTGAGACATGATTACCATTCTTTGCCCTTTAAATATGAATTTTAGGTTGCAGAAAATGTTACGCCTTCACCCGCTAAACCTGAGCATCCATCCAAGACCTCTCCACCTACGAGACCAGCGCTACCCGGAAAAGCTACCACCCTGAAAGAAGAGGTTTCCTTGGATACCCTGCAGGCTGAGATCAAGGAGCTGAGAATGGCTCTGGAGCTCCTTCAGACACAACATGAGTGAGTAGCAAGAGATAGAGACCACTGGAATCTTGAGCCAGTTGAGTTTAAAATGGATTATTATTAATCTTAATCTTAAACTTTATTTAATTGCTGTGATTGGCTAACACGTGCCCAGACCCTGTTTAACTAGGAAATACAGTCAGTAGTTTCATGGTCAGTATGATGTTCGTATCCTGGTCAGTATCATCATCGTCAGTATTATGTCACAGGGCTGTGACAGGGCCTGGATACTGGATTGGGGGGTTAAGTTAACACTGCTTCAGGGGGCTCCGAATAAACAGAACCACATCATTTCAATGCACAGCAAATCTGCAGTTGTTTAAATAAAAGTTAAGATAATTAGCTACTTCAGAAGCATTCCATAATGACTAATTATATTTTATTGTGAAATGCACTTCAAATTTGGACTAAAACGGCCTTGAAAACAGACTGTTTATGTTGTTGTTTTTGTTCTTTCCATTCCAATCAGGCGAGACATGCAGGAAATGAAAGAAGAACTGAGAGAGGAGAGAAACAAACGGACGACATTGCAGGTCAGTGAAGCGTGTTTGGTGTTTTTTTGTTTGTATTTTCCAACTTCTGCTTTGGGGCCGGCCTGCCTCGTCTGCCACAACAAAGCATGCAAGAAGCATGTGGGATGGGAGGATGGAGACTGCAGTTTAACCATCAATAAAACATGTTCCTTCCTGCATACTATAGGAGGAGGTAGCCAGTCTGAGGACGAAACATTAATCCCTTCTGACACCGTGGCTGCTCGTCTGAGATGGTGCTGGCCGGGTCCTCGGAACAGCAATGAAGGCTTCTCTACAACCCTTGAATCTATGAAGAACATTTTCCTGACGTGACTGCAACTGGGGGAGGGGGGACAGACAGTGACCCCTCCTGCTGTGGACACAGAGCCGAGGACTGCATTAGACAACTTAAACAACTGGACACAGCACCAAGCTAATCTTGCACAGGATGGAACTACATAATCATAGACTTTTTAGATTCAATAACTTGTATACTTATACGGTTGTACATTATTTGAATGCGGGTCACAATAACTGGGGTTAAGTGGGTTGTATTTTGTGTTGTACTTCTATTTAAGGGCTTGTGTCTTATTTTTATGGCATGATATTTTATGATGAAGAGCCATGGTTCAAGGATAATATATAATATGCAATTGTACATAGGCAGAAATATTTTTTATCACATTTTTTTTTACAAATAAAATAGATAAATATGATTTTAGGAGCTCTAATCAAGAGGTTTGACCTATAATTACAATATTAATAGCTGAAGTGAAGTATTATTGCAAGTTCACTAGACTAATTGGCAATGTTCCATTAATCCACTAGGGGGCATTGTATGTCTACACTTGTGTGTATGGTAGAGCAACAACCTGTGTGCCGTTGACTTTACATGCTGGGCTCAGTTGATGATAGTAATCTTATTTCTCTAGCTCAGAAGAAAGTTGGGGGGTCAACTTGGAGAACTTGCAAATAGGGGGAAATTGTGTTTTCTTCACTTTAACATGTATTGTAAAATGCACAAACACGCTGCTGTTTCAATCTTTGAAACCCCAATTTAAACCCACACCCTAGGCCTAGGGTACCAAAGTCTGCGGTTTATAATAACTCAAGTAGAAAGAAACGGATAGTAACCCTGGAAAAACATGACTCATTATGAAACCGAAAACATAGTGACTCACCTCGATGGAAATAGAGAATGTGGGAAGGAAATTAATGAGAAATTCCGCCCTTCATGAAGCCTATTTATTTTAGAAATGTTGGACCCTACATTCTCCCAAACATGTTGCCTATGGATTTCTTTGCTGGTGCAAAAGGTTGGTGACATTCTGTCTTGCCCTAGCAGTGCTGCACACTGTAGAGAACATCTGGACAGCATCTGGAGCTCATTAGAGTTAGGGGGCTTCTGAAAGTGCCATGGGAACATGCTATTTTTAAAAACTGCATGGACTATGCCTTATGGAGGGCATATTTCCTCTTGGACAGCAGTGAGGTGAAATAAACGAAAGTAAATACTGTAAATACAGTCAGTTGACATTGTAGCATATTCAGCACTTTTTGAAAGTTACATAAAAAAAAAGAAAATAACAAATAGTCTGCAAACAAGAGAGCATTTCACTTACCTTTCATTTTACCTTTGAATTGGTTGTTAATCACAATGATGGTCACAGTTGCTTACAAAGCATTCTCTTTAATTTATTATTATAGTTCAACCTGTCATATTTTGACTTATTGGGTGAATGAGCCTTCTTTGTTGGGAGAACAGCAGACAACAGAGCACTGTACAGAGGAGGAATGTAAAGAAGTGGGTTGGGACTTTCGGGAGGGCAGGGAGCCAAAAAATGAAGGATGTAGGAAGTGAGAGGTCATATGCTGTAAGAAATAGCTAAAATTAGAAATAATGACAACAAAACTGAGGACGGGGGGACGGGACAGTTGGCTTCTGTCTTAGAAAATAGGTTGAAATGCAAAGTTAGATTGCATGGTTGACCTTTGACCAAAAGGAAAGCTGTATCTCTTGCCACACAGATAAAGAGCTGTTGGTTGGTGTGCTATTCAGCTATTGTAGCTAGTGGCTCTTGCCTGAAACGTGCAAGCTTAAAACCTGATTTATACTTCATCTGAGCCATGTAGTCCATATAAGTAAGGAGCCTATCTCCTGTATCTGTGTATTAGGCAGCTTGATATACAAGTATACCCCTGGCCTGGACATGATGCTAGTCATGTCCCAGGGATTTACCCCCAATCCAACCTTTGATGCTGTGTGCTAAGCAGGGAGGCATTGGGTACTATTTTTGAACACCTCCTCCAACACCTGGCTTTGTGTGTTCCCCGTGACGTCATGTGGCAGCCAAGTCTATGGACCTTTTATGTTTGCCTTTGTGTGCCCCCCGCCCGTGATATCATGTGGCAGCAAAGTCTATGAACTTTTTACTATGGCGTACAGCCAGGCAACCCTCACTTCACACTAGTGTGATTTCTACCGTTTTTGGTATGATACTGTACCTTTGGCCAGGGCTATTGACCTCCCAATGTCAGGGCAGACACTATAACCACACTGAGCTGGAGTGCTTAATCGCAGAACAAAACTAGAAATGTACTCGGTCGAGCTGCCGGTGTCATTTTATAATTCCAGTTTGGGTTGAATTGCAGATTTTCACCCTTACATTAATCAACAGAATTCCATGTTGTTGGGTGTGCATTCTAAAGGGGGAGACCAGTGCAGTGGTTGAATAGGGTGGCTGTAGCTATAATTATTTATGAAGTGGTGTTTTCCCAAATCAGCCAGAGAACCACAAATTACAGTCTTACCCCCATCTATGATGCTGGATGGTGGTAGTGGAGACCTTTCCCACGCTCGCTGCGTTGTGGTACTCAAGTACGACTTCCCTTAATTGGAATTTCCTGATGTCAATGTTCTTGTGGCCTCGCTTGTGTATTATTTGATAGTTGCATTATAATTATTGAGTCAAAAATATGTCACTTAACTGCCTTGATTACATTGTGCAAATGACAAGCATGTTCAAATATTGAATAGAGGACATAGTTAAATGCACAGGATCCTTAGAATTTTCTAGACGCCATTTGGAAGAGGGTTATACTGTACAAATATAGTTACATGGCTTTTTCAAAGAGTCTGACCTATCAACACTGCTGATTTGTCAAAGCCACATGTAACCACATGAGGGGTTTTGAGCTTAGACCTCAACAGAAGATTTCATAGAAGCCTCTGTCTTAAAACAGACCAGGGCCCAAGGCAAACCCAAACGCTGTCTGCTTCACCAGCAGCACACTGTGGGCTTTGAGGACTCAGAAATCTCACAGAAATCCAGATTCATGACCTTCCTCCTCTCCAAGCAAGCCCTTCCTCTCTGCAGTCATAACACTATAAGGGTGTCAGATTAGATTTTCTGGCTTCCGCGAAGGACAAAGGAAAGCATAAATAGACACAAGCCTTTGGTGAGTGCATATATTTGCTTCCTTTGTATGGCTTTATTGAAGTGCCAAGACTTTATTCTTTTACAACTCTGCAGAGCAGAAGGAACACCATAACACTGCAGCCGTTGACTGACGTGTGATCACATCCAATACAAACAGTGCCCCAAATTGAGCAATTCATCAAGGTTCTACAGTACATGTCTCGGTTGGCAGCCAAATGTTGAACGTGAACCTTTTCTTCCCCCTACAGCAGGGAAAGGAAATGAGTTTCTTTATGAGTTACACCAGCCACTGTGTTATCTAGACATTTACATCATATCTTCCTTTTATGGCCCTGCAGGCGGCATCCAGTTGGGCTCTGTAAAAACATTTATCGTCACAAAAAGAACCCAGATAGAATTTCCACACATTTTATTATAAAACAATATATCTTTAACCTTTTCAAGGCACACCTGGGAGTGATTGACCATGAATGACAATTAACAATTAACCTTTACATCATGTCATTATTTGCCTTTATGTCCTATTGTACGTACGCACGGTAAGCATCTTATTAAAATTCTTGTATCCAGACGATCCAACTTCACGGCCTTAGAGATGAACAGAAGCTCTGTTGTGTGTGTTTGCTTGAGAGGCCAGTATCAGGAAGGGAAACATCCATAAATTACTTTGAGTTTAATACTTTAATTCAGTCATTTCCCTCTGTGGAATTTTCTCCGAAAATAGAACCAATGTATCCTCAATGTAGAGAATCCAATTTTAAATGTCATGAAGTTACGAGAAAGATGACCCCATAAATCTGTCAATATTTCTGTGCATAAGCAAGCAATGTAATTTTCTTCATGGACCCCTGAGGGTTTTTATGCTGGTGAAATTGCTTGTGTATTAGAGATACAGCATATCCCTTTGTAGAATCACAAGCGATGAGGAGAATAATCTCTAATACAAAGGGAATGACTTTCCACAGAAAAATACTTGGTCCCCATTACTGAACTTCTGCTATTACAGTACATATTACAGTACATATAAATTCTCTGTCTTTGTGCTTCTTTCATTAAGCGCATACATTCTACCTACCATATCCTCGCTTTGAACATAATCAAAGCCACACACATTCATACTGCATCTTTACCACAGGAGCAAACTTTACAGTTCTTGGTGTGGTGTTGTTCCCTTCAGTCAGGAAAAGCAACAAATCGCTGCTTCGGAAGTGCAATAATATCACACAGTTCAGTTCTGTCACTGACAAGCAATTATCAGGTGTTTCCTGTTTGACACATGTTCAGGTCTGCCTGTCACACTTCAAGGCACACTGGACCCACCTAAAAGGTCATTGTGGGGGTCTCATAGGATCACAGTGCTTGTCCATACAGCGGTGCCCAGATACTGTATTCTTCCATTAGTTTGTATTATTAGTAGTAATGCACTCGTCCAATTGTCCCCGTTCCACTCCCCAGAATATCAGGCTGGCCGTTTCTCCAGATCTCGCGTATGATTCGCTCCCTCTCCTCCAATCGTTGGGCTCGCTCCAGCTCCTCGGCCGATGTGAACACGTTCACACTCTGCAACGTCCCGTCTGAATGGCTGTGGTGGTTGCCGACGGGTATCTCCGTGCTGGCGGTGGTGGTGTTGGTGGTTGTCAGGGGAGCGGGTGCTTCCACATCGTTCCCCTCTTCATCCTCATCGTCCTCGCTCTCATCGTCATCGTCCTCGCTGATGTCCTTTAGGTGTTTCTTCTCTGGAGTGGGTGGGGCAACGTTGGTGCGTGGTTTGCAGGAAATGCGAATGACCAGCAGGCATAGGGTCAGCACCAGGCCGAAACACACTCCGATCACAAAGTAAAGGCCAAAGCTCTCTGGATTGGCTACAAGGAAGAAGAGAGTGAAAATTAACTGTAAATGTGTCAGTTACTGTGTCATTCAGATTCATTTGGTTCACCAATACAGATCAATACACATGATGTACACACATGCTGCACATGACTGACCTTTGATGTGTGCATATGCAGCAATGCTGTTGCTCAAAAGGTCCATCTCTTGCCTCTTAACATCCATGTCGGCTGCTGACTTCTCCTCTCTCACGCCTAGAAAAACAAGACACCAGCTCAGATCTTCTGGACACAAACACTGCGCAAGGGTCTAACAGCCAGGCTAGAGCGGTTAGCGAAGTAAACGTCAAGCAAGTCAACAACTTGCTTGACGTTAACAAAAGACAAAAGACCTTCAACCAGTGTGCTAGCAGGTGTTGTGAGCTCCCTGGCTCTTCACCATGCGGTTCAAGTGTTCTATGGCTGCCCCAGTCTGTGCTGCTCTTGCATGCCAAACCCACTGACCACAGCACTTCTTCATATGCCTTTGGCTGGGTGGGATGTGGCCTTCTAATGTCAAACAAAAGCTTCTCTGTGTCCTCCTTAGACACCAGTTCCAACTGGGATCATCATTACACAGTTGGCACATGGCGCCCGCACTCGCCTTCTCTCTCTCCCCTGAACCACGGCAGGACTCGCCAGAGAGGTCAGAAAGGTCAAACTCTCCCGGTAGTCAATGAGGAGTGCTTCCTGCGTGATGAGGAGGATCCCAGACCAAAATGGCTAAAAGTCCAGAGGCAAGGGACACTGTTGTGTACCTGTATGTGTTGTTTTGACTATATGTCACATCTAGTCAGCCGTAGACCTACGTGAGTTCAACACTGGTGACGCAGGTTTGAATCCTTATACTTGCTTCCTGTACTTCCGTGTTACTATTGTGTTGCCGACCTGGTCATGACTTCTCAAGACTCCTGAGGAAGTCTCACATTTCCCTGCGAGAAAAATAAAAGACCCTGCCCAGCCACACCCAGATGGGACACGCAGACAGCTGGATCTCTCTCCAACAATTCCAGTCTGTCTTTTGTTTTGCAGACAATTTTGTTTAAGCGAGCCCCTATGTTACATCCCTGCTACCACATGCGGTAGCTTTAGTCCCCCCGGGGGGACTAAAGCTACCGCATGTGGTAGCAGGGATGTAACATAG
>OOFJ01020359.1:0-12540 GCA_900323375.1 Benthosema glaciale | reverse complement strand
CACACACACACACACACACACACACACACACACACACACACACACACACACACACACACACACACACACACACACACACACACACACACACACACAGGTTCCATAAGACTATCCTATGGGAGCTGTGTGTGTTGTAAGGTGAACAAACAGCCCCAGCCAGCTCTCTGTCTCAGTCTACTGAGAGACCAAACTGCAGTGCGTTAGTTGCAGAGACTGTTTCTATGGGTGCTGAAACACCTGCAGGGCTGGGCAAGTACCCAACAATATATATCGAAACCGATATTTAGAACAAATAACCGACTTATAACAGAATAATCGAGAAGCACGTTTTTATTTCTCTCTTTATTATAAATCGGTGAATTGGCATCCAAAGAAAATCAAATAGACGTTTTATAATCAACTAAATTGATTAGTTGGATTAACTACTTAACCCTGGATTATACTTCATTGTGCAATGGTGTTGTACTACAACAACAGTGAGAGAAAAAAATGCACAAGCTCACAACACTTCGGAGGCATTGAATTGTATTGATTAGAAGTCACACCGCCCAGTCCTCCTAGTAGTCACCTGTGTTGCGGTGGCTGGGTATGATGTCACCCCTCTCTGTCCTGCAGAAAGATGCTGAGCAAGGCAACACAGGCTGTCTGATTGAATTTTCACACTGCAGCAGTATCTTTGCTGGATTGCCGTTATTACTTGCAGCTTTCCACAACCTTGCTTGCACCCACCGTGGGTGAGTGGAGGTGGTGAGAGGGTGGGTGGGTGCAGTGGGGTTTGGGGGGGAGCTTCACTATGCTGACTCAAAGCCACACGTTGAACGCATTGTGGTGCAAAGACATTTGGGACATTCTTGTCCCAAATGCCCTGAGTCAGTGTGATCAGTCATGTTAACAGTGACACACACATACACACCAGGGTATGTACAGTAGGAGGTGCTGAACGTGGGGGGGGGGGTTAGGACAAAATGCAATTGCGCATTTTCACACTGAAAAGTGGCTTTTAGTTTCCATCTCCAGTCTCCACATGCAAGTTATATGAACAAACTGACACAGCCAACTAACCAGGATAAAGCGCTGATACAGCATTATTTATTGGGCCTAGTAACAGAAATTTGTTTTGATTCAAATTATAATTATTTTCCCCCTCCTGTCCGAGGAGCATCCCTACTTCTCTCAGCCATGATTTGCACGGGCAAAACGCGAGCACGCACACACACACTCACCCACTGTAGTTCCACTCACCCATCAGCAATCACATGGCTGAACCATATTAGAAAAAATATTACATTGAGGTATACTGTATATATATATTTGCAATACCGGTATGTATTGAAATTTCATCATCTAAACGAAGACGAATCACTACTACCTTATGAAGAAGTGAAGGTATTTTAGCGTGATTGAGATGCCCTATGACATCACCGCTGTTCTGTCAACTCAGCAACTTCTCCTCAGCCCTGCATTTCTCTGACGCACCGTCCTTACTTACAGTATGACACCCCAGGAGAGAGACACATAAAAAAATAAAACTTTTATATGCCTCTCAACTCTAAACAACGATCAGTACGATTCCGTACATCACAATGTTGGCCTTTGAATTTAGGGCGATATGGGATTACATGCCCCTTCCTAACTGTTTTTACTAGCAGATTACCCTTAAAGTAGTGCAGCAGGATTTAAGTGATTTCACTATGAGTGGAAAAGGGCAAAGGCTCACAATATTTAGAGAAAATCTTCCACGGTTTTTGTTTCAAACATGTATAAAGCAGGGAACAAACTTACCAGCCAAAGTTGGTGGATGTTGCTGTCTGTCTGTCTGTCTGTCTGTCTGTCTGTCTGTCTGTCTGTCTGTCTGTCTGTCTGTCTGTCTGTCTGTCTGTCTGTCTGTCTGTCTGTCTGTCTCTTACCGTTCTCTTCTGTTGTTGTACAAAGCGATATGGGATGCATTAGATGTATTGACACTTTCCTCTCTCCCTGTTTTACTATGGGTTTTCATAACTAGTTAGTTATGAATGTAAATTTAAAACCTTTTGGTGGCAGGTGTGCCTTATTTTGCACTTGACTCAGCACACATGAAATCACAGAAATGGCAGATGAAGTGTGAGATAATAGAATACTGTAATTTGACTATAGTATATTTATCATATTTTCCTCATCCCAATCAAGGCCATGCTCTCACATTGACTTGTGGAAAGTACAACAGTGTGTCGTCATCTGAATGCAAGTATAGATTTAGCCTATTCACAGTTATGGATTTATTACTGTGTGTGCTTTGCAAGCAGAATAACTATTGGAGATGAAAAATCCATCTTACCCTAGAGGTTTTTATTCTGCACTCTTCTTTGGTGACACAGGCTGTTATGTTTCTGTAGAAATACAAAGTATTTTGTAAGAAGGCAAGCTAAGCTAGAGCCTGATGCAAATAACAACTCATTGGCATGCGGGAAGTGCGGTTACATCACCTGGCTAGTTGTCATGGCAGCCTTTTGTCTCGCGATGTTCCGAGCTGTCCATCAGCAGAGAACGATGGGAGCTGACAGCTTGACAAAAGGGAGGGCGGATGCGCCTACAGACTTGAGAGGATGGATGGTTGTCCAACATTAACAGTGGATCTAGGGCTGCCTTTTAGCTTGCAAACAACATAGTAAGTAACTATATCAAAATAGTATCCGGTAAATCCAGTTAATCACTTGAATGCCAGCATCCCTATTCCGGAGGAAACATTCGCCCAAAAAAGCAGATCTACAAGCCCTTTCGGCAAAGGTTTGTTGCAGATCGGGGGGAAAAAGTGCACCAAGTACTTGGCAACTGCGGTCCATTTGATTAAGTTTAGAGGGTCTAGACTCTTGCAATAAAATGTAAACAGGAGGGGTACTAGGGTTGTAAATTATGAGCGGTAGTGGGTGGGTGAAATAATATATTAAAATGTGTGTGTCTCTTCTTCCCATTCTGTGAATTCCAAGTCCACCAGTGTTTTACGCTTGTCCAATGTCCACTGTCATCATGTCAACATTACAGGTGTGTTCGAAAATATGCACGCTGGAGTGCTCTCTTGTGGTCATTCATACATTCAGTGAGGTTAGTGTGTTGCTGTTAGAAAATTCAGTGCACAACTCAGTTCCCTACTCTGGAGCCAGGTTGTCCAGTGGGTTGCTAGACAAGGACCTGTGGGCTAAACAAGGTGAGACAAGCTGGACGAGGACAAAGACTGCTCTGTTCACTATTCAAATCAGCTGCAATGCTGTGACCGATTGTAGTTCATCAACACCACGGGAGGTCTAACTGAATCAGTATGCTCCTCATCTTTTGATCATAGAAAACCAAATTCTAAAACTGCTTCAAAGGGTTTATACTATAGTTTATACAGGCACTCTGGGATTGCACTTCAAGTCCTGATTTTGTTAATTGTGTTGTGGAGTGATTTTCTTTGGTTAAAATAAGTGTTAAAAAGCTCTAGAGTGTTTGTTCAGTAACAGGAGTCATATCTCTCCAGCTTTTTATTAAACAGAAAATGCGTTTTCAGAAACCGAAATTTAATCAGAATAGAGAACGCAGTCAGGATACAGATTAAACAAGTGGAATTGTACACGATGAAACAAAGAAATGAGCAGACAAAATTGGAACTGGAACACAGAATTAAGCTCATTAATTATTATACTCTCTCCTGATTAGCTGAAATTGTGTCACCAATTATGTTCTCTCTGTTTATTAGAGCTGGAGAGACAGGGAGACCTCTGTTACTGAACACAGCACCATTTACTATCAGAATATAGTGATTTAACCCTTTAACAAAAAACCCTTTTGTTTTAATAAAAAAAATACATCACATCACTTTAAGATAACACAATGCACAGGGAATGAATAAAGTTAAAGCTGCACAATATTTGTGTAACTGCTGTAAATGTACCACCGTTTGTAGTAGGCACTCCCTTGATTGTGTATAATGCTATAGGTGTGCTATGATGCTATGAGCAATTTGCTTATCACGACTCGGACTACTCACAACACACATGCACTGGAGGTTAGGAAAAGCTATTTTTGCTATGTAAAGTCTTGTCAAGTACTAATTTGCCATTTTGTAACAGTGAGTTAATTACTGAATTGTGACGACTGACTTCTCTTGTATAAATTGGGAAGTGATGTTTTAGTGTTCATCTCGTAGAGGAACATATCACGTCATGAAGTGAGACACACACACACACACACACACACACACACACACACACACACACACACACACACACACACACACACACACACACACACACACACACACACACACTGTGCATGGTGGTTATGCTCTCGTATGGTGTTTTGCATTTGTTTGAAAGTGGGCAGGCCATGTATACAAACTAAGTATTCTTCTGGCTGTGCCTGCATTATCTTCCTCAGTTCTTCAATAGCAGTCTTCTATAGTTCATACAAATAGCAATCAAATCGATACATGGGAGCAGACAGTGAGTTTGGCCTCCAGGCTTCTTTGGGTTCACTTATCCAGACGCTTGAAGGGCAGAATCTGGGCTTCTGTTTCCACACGGTGCCGACTAAGGAAGTGGGAATACTAGTGTGGCACTTAGGAGCGGATTTAGCGGACTGCATTATTGATTGTGTGACTTTTCCCCTGTTGGTTCGACTAGGCTCACAGTGAAGTGGACTATTAGCAGTGAAAGAAAGGCGTTTTGGTCAGTTGAACAAACACACACGCAACACAAGCACGCATGGCTTTCTTCTTTGAGGCTGCATGTGTCCTGCGATCACTCGTCTCCCCCCATGGTAAGTCGCCATTAGTTTGTACCTCACATCGTCTGTTTGCTGGATAAGGATTGTTGAGATCTACATGTGTTAGGATGTCAGGCGGCTACATTGTTCATCTCAATACCATGATGTGACCAAGCTAGGTTGTATTGATTTCTCTGTACGATGTCCCTCCTCTGCCAGTCTTTGCTCTGTTATCTCATGTCTAATCACAGTGTCAGTGCATGTCCCCGCCGTCTTGAACCCATCCCTGTTTTTATCCATTAGTGTTTTATGTTGCGTGGTGGGGGGCTGTCAGTCTATTGACCAGTAACAACAGTTTAGGGCTGATGGAGCTTAGAAGAAGAAGATTTCCCTCTCCATTGACTGACAACAAATTATTGATTTTCTGTTTGTCACGCATGGGAGCTGTCAGAACGCATTAGCCTATTGCAGTGGCATATATTTTGCAGCCTGTGTGTGGGCATGAGAGAGCGAGCATGTTCTGTGCTAAATTTATGTGTGGCCAAAAGAAATGACACATTTTGAGAAATATTGCCACTGCGGTTCAATTTGCCAAAAGCAAATGTCAAAAAGGTCTGAAGCAGCGTTTATGGTAGATGGCTACTGGCATGCTAAACGCTATCAGTATTCTAACAGATACTCTGAACCCAATTCCTTAACTCTCACTATTTAACCAACATTGTAGTCATCAGAAATTACCAGGAATACTTAAAGATAGCCAAGCGCATCAGTGGACGTGAGCTTTCCTCCAGACAGGACATAATGATGGGCACTGTGTCAGAAAAGTCCACCTGCAGAATCAAAGACCCTACCCTAATCACGGACTGTTTCAGATGCTGCCACCTGGCAAATGGTTCGCCATCCAAAAGGTCAAGTGCAGCAGGCTCCATAGCAGCTTACTTGCCCCAGGCGACCAGTAAGCTACAGAAAAATCTAATCCCCCCCAGGCAATCGGGGCACATGTGTGGCTTGTTTTGACGACGGAGCTGATGCCATAGGTAAACTAACGTGTTATACCTCTGTGGAGTGTGGACATATTTTGGCTGACTGAGAATTCCATGTGTCCATTTGAAAGCCAGCCCAGGCCAAGAGAGCAATCAAGCAGTCATGATTAACTGCTGTCCATCCGTCCGTCTGTGTCGCCCTCGCAAATATCTCGGAAAGCGCCATACCGATTGAGTTCATATTGCGGATTGCGGTGGAGTGGACCCAAGCTGGTGATGTGCTGGGTGGGAAGAATGTAAGGAATCTCTGTGTAACCGTACGACTGATGTCAATAATATGAGGTCATATTGATTATGGATCTCCATATATGGGCATAAAAGTCCTATATGGATCTAAAAACCCAGAAAGAAAAAAAAAGACCCTGCAAAAACTCACTCGCCTGTTTGTGCAAACAGAAAGCTAACTCCACTTGCCAATTTATTTTACTTTCCCCGGGCAATTCATTTCGTCAGATGTTACACACTGCAGTGCAAGTTTGAACTCGTCAATGCCTAGCCTTGATACTAGTACCTGTATATACAGACATTGTGTTGTGGTACCGTAGGCTGTGATAAACGTTGATGCTCTAAAATAGAACCGTGCTCTGAATGATGCGTCAACAGGCTTTGACGCATCCAGTGGGATTATTTTCAACCGTTGAGTTTGATGACGCAAGCTTCCGACGTTTCAGTGTGTCATAGCCTTGAGATGTTCACAGCAGGGACTCCTTGTCAGAGCCGTGAGATGTACACAGCAGGGACTCCAAGGTTGTCAGCATCAGAGATGGAGAGGGACGGGAATCAAGGGTCCTGACAGACGCGCTGTCATGTAAAACCAAAGCCCAAATTTCCATATGAGTAACAGGGTCCGTGTTTGTTTGCCCTACACAGTTCATACTACTAAAAACGAGTTTGTGGTTTGCAGAAGAGGAAGTGGACTTGCCCATTTGAATGGACTTGTATGCTGCCTGTTAGATGGCTGTTCTATCTGGTATGACGATGAGTCAGTCAGGCTGTGAGAAGGCTAACATTTTGTACATTTTCAGTGGAGCTTAATGGAGTTGTTATCAGAAAGGGAATTAACACTTCTGCCACCTTCCGCTTTCCTGTGACACTTTATGACAGGTTTGCAACATAATTAACACTCATTAACACTTTATGAGTATCTCAATACCCACACATTCATTTTATTTTTGGTTAGGCTCTGTTTCTATTATTGCACAACAGACAATGATATATTACAGTATCTAGTTACTGTAACAGTAACTCATACATGTTAAAGGACCACTTCACCACTTTTCAACATACCTTCATTTGGTCCTCCTCACTAATGTTCATGATAAAATACCACCATTTTTTCCTACTCAGTCTGTGTGTCTCATAGGAGGCCTGTGTGGGCACTTCAGAAACCCGTCCACCAGTTACATCATCGATGGGGAATCCAAGCTAATAGAAACTGCATACTTTCTTATACTGAAAAGTTGCAATGCAAAAATGAAAGCCATCATTCTCACGATAATAAAAATCAAAATATATTTTACAACAAATCTTTTTTTTTTTTTTTTTAAAGAATATGCCTAACGATGATGTCACTGGTGGACGGGTGTCCGAACTGCCCACAGCCCTCCTATGAGACACAGGCCGAGTTGAAAAAAGAAATGGTGGTGTTTTATCATGAACATTAGTGAGGACTGAGGACCAAATTATATGAAGAGATGTTGAAAAGTGGTGAAGTGGTCCTTTAACTTGTCCTCTTCCTTGCCGCTATCCTACTCCTTCCCATATGATCAGTAGTGTACTGTTGTGTAGATGCAGTGACGCATGGACGGATGTGCACATGCAAATTTAATTATTTACATTATAGAATATTATTTCGTTCTTATCTTTCTTTCTATCTATCTACCCATCTTTAAAAAAAAGAACTAGTCCCACATCCCATTATCTTTTCACTTTAACCTTTTTTCGGTCAAGTTCACAAGAAACTGGAAACACTTAACCCTATTCATTAGTCAATGCATTTTAATGCATTGGTGTGTGTGTGCATGTGTGCGTGCGTGTGTGCGTGCGTGTCCCAGATCTCCAGCATTTAATGGGGTTAATCAGACATAATCAGGATGACCAAGTGACCACACTTGGACACATGCATTCAGATAGTCTCAGACAGGACACGATACTCAGAACACTATCATACACTAACACTTTAGCATAAGTACGGAGATGAAATTGAGGTGAGTTGCCTGTAAAGCACATTCTACCACTACCAGATGATGCACAATAGGGCATGCAAGGATGATGTCACAGTATACAGGTCACAGGTATACTTTAAATCCTCACCTGAATCCTACATCAACCTGTCCATCCCTTGTTAGAACAATTAATTCATTAATTAAGGTTTTGTTCATCATTGAAATTCATATTGGACTTAAAAGTCGCCAGTAAACTAGGTTTAAAAACCCTGGCCCGCTCTCAACCTGGCAGACAGCCTGATGAAGTGGCCTTTATCAGAGCAGTTTGTCTCTGTCTGCCAGGTGGGCAGAAGAAGCATAGAGACGGAGCAGATGGAAGAGGGAGAGAGGGAAAGGAGAAGTGAAAAGAGATAATGGTGAGAAAGAGACTAGCAGCTTGGATTTTAAATGTCTTGGCTTTGGCCTGATGGCGGCACAGTTGGAGTGGGGCAACCGCTGCTAGACCACGTCTCAAATGTTTTAACCCAATCTGTAATGAATCATTACGGATCAATGTCTCGACTACTTGCAATTTAGTTTCAATAGGTGTATCATTACTAATGGATACACATATAGCTTCAATAGTGAACTAAAAATAAAACTTTTTTTAATATACATGTTGTGATATAAGCATGAGCCACACCGATGGGATACGAAAAACAAACAAAAAACAACAGCACTTCTATTTGCCTCAGAAAAAAAAACGAGAACAACCAACTGAACTCCAGATATAAAAGGTCTAAAAAAGTGTCAATGGTGAAAAACAACTGATGATCCGGGCACTCAGATTAAAACAATGAAATATACAGACAGTCAAAGTCATTATATAGTACTGGATCAAATGACAAATATGCAAATTACCAAGTGCCCAGGTACACGTGGGTACCAATCAGTTCATAGAATGGTAATTACACTGGCATGCGCAGTCCAGTCAATCAAATCAACAACTCTGAAGCTGCATGGGTGCTACAGTAGTACAGTACTATCATCTAAACATCAAAAACATGTATTACCAAATATAAAAAGACAATTTATTGTTGCAACCAATAATAACAAATATACAAAGAGTGGTGACCAAAGAGAATCAACTAGAATTGACATAACATCAATGTCCTCATTGAGACAAGGAGGGGTGAGTGCATCCAGGGACTTAATCCAGAAAGTTTCCCTCTGGTTCTATTTGCCTTTTTGATTGGTGACTGTATATCCCAAATACTCACAGAGATTGGCTTGTTGGCTGTCTTTTTTTTCTGACGTGTTCACAGATTGACAGGTCTGTGATCCAGCAATCTTGGAACCCATTCAGTAAGAAAGAGGCTTCTCCTCTTTCTTAGTCCACTTCCTCCCAGGTTCTTCTGTGTTTATTCCCACTAACAACAACACTACATGTTCATGGGAGTGGTGCTGACAGATTCAGCTTTTAACAGAATCTGTTTAAGAGATTAGTGATCCAGTCAGAGTGACATGTGTTGGATGGGCACATTGGGCAGTTCTTCTGAGGCTTCATTTATGCTCATTGGTATGAGAAACTATAATCAGGCTGTCCCAGAGCCCTGACGGCTGCTACTGGTATTCACGTAGTACTATTTAGTATTTAGCCCACTTACTTTTTACTGTATCACTAATGACTGTGACATTTGTAATACTATCTGTCTCGTCTCACGACACTTGTGTCATGCCGGTGATGCCGCACACACTCATGCATGTAGACATTGACACATATACATCTACATTCACACCGATCCCATGAACTGTATAGTGTTTTCACACACTGGGTCCTACTGTGAAGTGAGCTGTTTACCTCTGTACCTTCTGTACTACACACTTCACACATTTGTCAGGCGTTGGCTTATTATTACAATTGTTCACTTCTACTAGCCTACGTTTTGTGTATTGGTGGCCTTGCTTGCAGAGGGCAAATCAAGCTAATCTACTTTTCATGGATCTGTCCTTCTTATTCCACTTAAAGCAGTGTTGTGGTGACTGTGCACACACTGCACAAACAGCTCCATTTTATCATTGATTATTTCCTCTTGAGGTGACCATGACAGTTTGTCAGTCCATCTGCCCAATGAAATGGTATTGTGTACAAAACCATTTTTAATTTCTGCCCACACCTTGTCATACCACTAGCAGTGTTCCAGGCGGGAAATTAGCTGTTTTAGGGACGAGCTTCACTTGGAGTCAGCACTGTTCCCCTCTACTGCAACTGTCAGTGTCACTTAAGTCTGAGCGATGACACTAGCTCTCTCGCTGATTGGTCCTTGTACAGTAGCTAGGACATAGCTACCTCAGTTGGCAAAATGCTAACTACAGCATCTCTCTCTTTCTCTCTCTCTCCTTTAGACTTTAACTACACAGACGATTACACAGGTGACGGAGCAGAGGACGGCAAGTCCCAGGATGGCTCAGAGACCATGCCCTTCATAGACGAGTCCCCCACCATGTCCCCCCAGCTGTGTGCGACCCACGGGCCTGACGGAGAGGCGGTCTCTCCCACACCACCAGAAGGCCTGCCCCCTGGGGTAAGGAAAAGACGACACACGCAAAAGCATATCTCAGTGCTGGGTTTCACATACTGCACCAGAAACGAGGACCAACAGATGAAGTCTTCTCTACACAGTATCATGCATGTAGCATTTCTGTTAGCCGAACCATTAGCACCATTTGCAATAATAGTCCACTTGATATTATTGCACTACTACAATGCTTCTTTGTTTACTCTGAAAATGCCTCTGCTGAATAAAGTAGTGCCCATTGGATAACTAATATCGGTATTCAGTGCTCCAATGTCAAGTCATGGATAATGCATTATGTCCAGGTCTGTTTGAAGGGTTGTGTTATTAAGTTGAAAGGATATGTTTCAGAACCTTTCAGTGCATTATATTTGATAGTGGATAGTGGAAACCTCCTGCTTTGAAACCTCAACTGTAGTGATGACCTTACTGCAGTGCAGCATAAACTATGTGTGCAGTTTGACTTTTCTATGCAAGATCATTTGCTTCCTGCAGTTAGTATCTCACCTGTCTCTAGAGCAGTGGTTTTCAAGGCAGAAAGAAGAAAAATACTTAAAATAGATTTATTTTTGGTACTCTGCATTACGGAACACCAGCTTGCACGGGTCTTATCCAGAAGGGACAAATGTGGCATCTTTAGGGTAGTGTTGCTGCTTGGAGCATGCACAAAAGTTGCAGGACCCTGTGTGCTGGCAGATCCCTCAAAACGAAAGTGAATACCAACAGAAGCATATTGGGTGTCATTTTGGCAAATTTGCAACGCTCTAGTATGTAGATTGTAGAGAATGTACTGCTAGCTAACATTGGGATCAAGAGGGTATATAATTGATGCTGTGTGAATTAGAGTCAGTGCAAACCATACTGTATATGTAAGTTGTGTAATCTTATTGCATATTCAGTATTCATCATGTGCTCATTGGTACCAGCAGGTCATGGGCTTTTGTTCCATCCCTCATGGCTCTCTGCTCGGATGCATTGGGAGCATATCTGTTCATATTTGAGTGTACAGTATTCATAACGTGTGAATGTGTGTCCTTGTGACTGTGTGGTGTTGCTTGCACTGTAAGTGTGTGTCCTGCAGTGCACCGAGATGACCATGACCTGGCTCTCTTACACAGAGGGCCAAGCTATTGATGCTGCTGACTGCAGCATCATGTGTCACTCACAGCTAACGTACACACAACATGAAAGCCTTCTTCTTTTCTTGGCTAGTTCCCATTGCATACGCCACAGTAGTTAACATCCACAAAACATGAAAGTGCTATGTTAAAATCAGCAAGTATTAACAACTGAGGGCATCTGTACAGCAGCCATGGTAAAACCATACCTGATGATGTCGTTCAGAGAAGTGCTCTGATTATAGTTTTTTGCCAAAAATGCAGATATAACTCCATCTAGTGGTGTCATGGTGTAAAACAAAAGAGGCCCACTCTTTAATAGTGCTATACCCAATGCACTATTATTATTGTTTTGAGGGTACTAGTAATTGTGTTGAACATGGGTAGTCTTCTGCTTGTCTGTGAATAAGAGTAAGACTATAGATTAATTCAACATTGCAAATGAAGGAGTGGACAGCAAACATCATTGACTGATTCATTGCTGTATCAAAATACTATTGGGTTACTATTGCTACTACTGCTCAAGTGCGTTCTTCCAGTATGGTAAGGGTGCCAATGTGGTTCAGAAAGGGTTTTGTCTTTGCCTTTCTGACGAGTTTGAACGTTGTGTTATCGACTGAAGAACATCATATGACGTGTTTGTTTTTACATAAACGTTTTCATTTTCACTCGCACGTTTAGCTGTGTGCAATACATGAGATGGGATCCTTTAGAAACATTCTTACAGTATGTACTAGGTAGGACAACAGGCAAGCTCTGGTTAAAAAAAATAATATTCACTATTTTCAATTTGAGTGCAGTTTTCTTCCGTCAAACCTACATGACATTATGATGGCGGAAAAACCAACCTTCACCCGTCCAGTCACGATCTGTAATTACATTCAGCCGTGGCAGTACTTACTGTAGCTGTACTCAGTTCTGCCCCCTCAGAGAGAGAGAG
>OOFJ01020353.1:0-10434 GCA_900323375.1 Benthosema glaciale | reverse complement strand
TGTGTGTGTGTGTGTGTGCGCATGTTTGTGTGTGTTTGTGTGCGTGCGTGTGCGTGCGTGCGCATGCGCGCGTGTGTGTGTTTCTTTGTCTCCTTTAGATTCAAGAAATCAATGGACTTTACCGTGGACAGATTTCTTAATCCAGATATGACTTTGTGTTTTATGCAAAGCTAGGGTACTATCATTAGATATGAGTATTCCATTAGCACAATGGCAAATAATTGGGCTTCTGGGTCCAAATTAACACATCTTTTATCAACACATGACTTTAAGCTTGTGTGCGCTGAATGCTCAGTCAAAGAGAATGAAATTACATATGTGCTCAAATCTGCCAGGCACCAGTGTGCACGCAACATTCTAATTGGCAAAGCAAAGGCCAGTGACAAATGGAGGCCTATTTCTCGACGACCCACGTTTCCAAATCCAAGTTTGTATGAAGTGTGCTGGTACTTTTCAGAGGGCTCTGGTTGTAAAAAACACAAGAACCGATGTACCTTTGCCAGAAGCGACGAGGAAGCCACAGTATGGAACTTTGAAAAGAGCCAGGGATTAAACCACACATCATTCTGCCAGCGTGTAGCTCAAACTGAGACCGTTGCTGCTGAGCTCAACACCGGTAAACTAGATAAACCTGAAACCCTGAGCGACCTGTTAGGTATTTTAGACTTAACAGCTGCGTGTTCCTCGTGTTCTGTCCAAGAGAAGGAGATAACGTACTCTCTTCAGTCAGTTAGTCACTGTTGTGGTAAAGATTTGCTTTTAGCCAAAGTCAAAGGCTCCGACCTATGGAGACCGGTTTCAGACCAGCCAAGAATACGTATAAGTAAAAATAGCCTTTATCAAGTATGCATATATTTTGAGGAAGGCTCTGGTTGCACAAAAAATGGGAGGAAATGCACATTTGCTAGAAGCATGGAGGAGGCCACAGTATGGAACTTCGAAAGAGACGAAGGGATAGATACTGCAGAGTTAATTAGACTTGTAACGGAATCTGAAAAGAATGCCATGCAGCCAGAGATCATAGCTGAAAACATACTTAACGAGTTTTCAGGTGAATTTCTTGAAGTCTGTCAATGTTGTTTTCTAGGCAGTCCACCAAAATTGACAGTTAAGAGCTCAAACAGCACTTGCTCATCAGATGCCATTCATGCCTGGAACCCAGTTTTAGTCCATCACGTTACACACGGTCAGGGTAAGGAAGTGTACAGCCAGGTGCGCCCTCCTCCCCCAAACTGCAGATATGAATACTGTAGCCACGTTCAGCACGGCATGCCCTGTTGGCACGGGGCCACCCAGTGCCACTGTGCCCATAGCGAGGTCGAGTTGGCTGTGTGGAAGGCAGAAGAAAGTGGGTCTCTCGTTCGTGCGGAGCTCCTTCTGTTGAGTCAAGACAGAAAGGTTGAGCCCAAACAGCAGGTGGCCATCTACTGCAAAGCCTGCCTCCTGGTCCTGTCCTCTCAGGAGAGCTTCCTGAATCATTGTGCCTCCTTGGAGCATGCCCAGATGATATCTGAAGATACCACCATCAAGTGGGAATGTCGCCCCCCTCCCCACTGCAGCAGGGAGCAGTTTTCCATATGTGACAGGTAGGTAGAGGTGCTCTGCTCACCTTTGAATGTGCATTGCACATTCACTGATAATGTGCTTTATTTCAGAACATGTAATATCTCTGCTGTCGGGAGAAAACCACCTAACTCCAAAATGTTAATTTTCCAGGAAATGAAAAATATAAACTTTTCAGGAAGTTTAAGACAACCTTATATTTTGAAAACAAAGCAATACTGCCTCATTAAAGTTGGTGTTGTGACTTTATACATTGGTTCTTCAGCTTAGTTTAGGCACAGGTTATGGTTCTGTATAACTTGCAAAAAAGGGGCTACAGCCCTCAGCCCATAAATGTGCTTCAGTTTTCTTCTTTTTTTATTTTTATTATTTATTTTTTTAATCCTTTTGACTCGAAAGGGATGAGAGGATAAGTTAAACATGTTTGCACACATCTGTCAAAAATATGTTCCTGCATAGGCTACGTATCTTTTCATTAAAGGCATCAATAGCACATATCACCAAAAGAGGTAAGCCTATGGTTATTAGCCAACAAACTACTGTTGTAGTGTGTATACCAATGAATTAACTTCAAATAGTCACATAATTTCCATAAATCATACTGCAGGTTATTATTTCCCATCTATCCTCTGATTTCTGGGGCATGGATTTGGCCTTTCACTCCGTACAGTTCACAGTATTTAATGATTCTTGTACTTCTCTTTCAAGGCCAGACACTTGTGAGTATGGGAACAGCTGTGTAAAAGCACATTCTGTGGTGGAACTGGAGGAGTGGCGGATGCGTGCCAAAGAACAACAAGAGATAAAGCTTAACATTGAAGCTCAAGGCTTCATGCCTTACAGCGAAAAGCTCTTAGAGGAATACAGAAACAGCAGCAATGAAGTTTATGTTGTAAGTAAGACTTTTGTCCAATATATAACAACATTGTTTAGATAGATAGATAGATAGATAGATAGATAGATAGATAGATAGATAGATAGATAGATAGATAGATAGATAGATAGATAGATAGATAGATAGATAGATAGATAGATAGATAGATAGCCTAGTACATTATTTAAACCATTGCATGTATGTTATGAATATATACATTAATGAAAACAAATTATTGGAATCATTGAACAGATGTCTGACCAAGTTGACGATGTCACTGTTATGTGTGATGAAGAGTTGTGTGTGGACTGTGAGCAGGCCAATGCAAGCTTGCACTGGAACTTTCATGTCAACACAGAGGTACATTCTAACTACATCTCTATAGGTGTCAAATAAGTTACAAAACTTTGAAACAAAAAGTAAAACGTACATCTTTGTTGTAGTTCGATAATCGTTTTTTGTTTGTACAGAGGCTACTTGTTCATGTGGCGCTGCTGAAACAGGAGCCAGGAGCTTCATTCTCCCTTGGAGAAGTCAGTTCCATGCCCTGCACCTATGCCTCAGGCGAACAGTTCAAGAGCGCAGACATGACCTATGACATCACTGTGTCCTTTGAGGCCCTCAACCCAGGCATATACGACCAGTGGTTGGTGCTGGATTTTGACATGAGACCAGTGCTGCTGAAAAAGCTCAAGGTTAGGGTCGGACAGCCAACGCCAGAAGGCATCGAAGGACCTGTTACCCGTGGAACGTCCTCTCAAAGTCTTGAACGCTGGCATCGGGGAAATCGAGTCATCATCCCATGTGTAAACCGAAGAGAAGAGCAGGAAGAGCTGTTAAAGGAGTACAAGCCTCCTCAGATTAGTTTTCTTTACAAACCCACCAACATCAACCAAACACCTCTGAGTCACGAAAACTACAAGGAGAGAATGCACCAATTCCTGTATGAGGAGGAAAGGGCAGAGGAAAAGGTTGTCTCGAGGTAATATGATTATCAATGAATCTTGTCTTTTCACAATGTCTTTATCTTTAATTTATTCATAAGCATTAATATAAGTGCATATTCTTTCTCTTTACTTTAGACTCAATTTCTGTGGAGATGCTATTGTTTCAGACACTCTTCAAGATATGAAGGCTCCTCATGGAGAACTGTACTGCACTGTCTCAGTTACTTGTAAGCTCACACCAGACACCCCAGAGGGATCGGTACTGAGACGAAGTGTCCAGTCAGCTTTCATAGCACCATTATCTTCAACTGGGAACCAGTCCAAGGTTTATGAAGCCATCGTTGTACGAGATACTATGACTGAGAACAAAATGCACCTACTACTCTCCAAAAGATGTTGCTCAGAGCTGGACCTCAGAAACAATGAAACACGTCAGATGGAGGTGCAATTTCAGCTGAACCGTCTGTGGTTCTGCAAGATGCACAAAGCTGTAGATTTCCTGCCAGATACAAAGAGAGTGCTGCCAGACTTCAAAATATGTGGAGTTCCTGTGAATGACACTAGCTCATACAAGGTCAATGCCAAGCAGCAGGCTGCAATCAATTTCATCATAGGCGATTCAGATGTGCGAAAATGTGTGGCACCACTTCTTATCTATGGACCATTTGGAACTGGAAAAACATTCACACTGGCTACCGCAGCCAGAGAGCTCTCGCAGCAACCTGATGTCAGAGTGCTGATCTGCACGCACACCAACAGGTAGGCTTACTTAATATACATTATTCAAA
The DNA here is from genome assembly GCA_900323375.1 of Benthosema glaciale. Lineage (NCBI taxonomy): Eukaryota > Metazoa > Chordata > Actinopteri > Myctophiformes > Myctophidae > Benthosema > Benthosema glaciale. Next base: position 6,262 of record OOFJ01020353.1, on the reverse strand, counting down.
ATGTAGAATAGGATCCTAGGCAGATGTTTGTGAAAACCATGTTCTGAATCAGTTAATTTCACCTTTAACCACCTTTTATCCATAGTACTCATTGGAATGGTTATTAATTTTATTTATGTATGTTAATAACTTCATATAGTTTAAAAAATACTGCTTGTAATTATTGTATTGACAGCAACATTTTAACAGTTCCAACCGTTCCTTTTAGTTCCGCAGATCTCTATGTTAAAGATAACTTCCATCCTTTCATCAAGCAAGGACACCATGGATTAAAGCCAATTCGAATAAAGGCCAAAAACTTGAATGCTACCGATGCAGTCACTCTGAAATATTGCCATCTCTCAAAAGATGGACAACATTTTCTACCTCCCACGAAGGCTGTCCTGGATTGCCACAGAATCGTGATAACAACCACTTCAATGGCACAACACTTTCATGACCTAAAGCTTCCTAGTGGCTACTTCACCCACATTCTGATTGATGAAGCCTCCCAGATGCTGGAATGTGAAGCCCTGATACCTCTTGGTCTGGCTGGGCCAAACACCAGAGTTGTTCTAGCCGGAGATCACATGCAGATGGGACCCAAGCTCTTCTCAGTGGAGGACGACCAGCGTTCCAATCACACACTTCTGAATCGACTGTTTCACTTCTATCAAGGTAAAAGGAGTGATGCTGCCATGAAAAGCAGAATCATATTCAACGCAAATTATCGTTCAACCAAAGAAATAGTGGACTTTGTATCCACTCAGTTCTACGTCGGCAAGAATGATGCTATCAAGGCTGTTGGAAAAGTTCCAGTGCATCCAGATGGCCACTCCCTGAAGTTTTATCATGTAAGAGGAGAGTGCCATATGGATAAAGATTCTATGTCATCGTACAATACTGCAGAGGTCGCAAAGGTTGTTGAAATAGTACAAGATGTTGTGGAACATTGGCCATCTGTATGGGGAAACAAGGACCACGGCTCTATCTGTGTTCTATCAGAGGGATGGCAGGTAAAGACACTTTATTTTTATTGTTGCCTATATGTGGTTAATTTATAATAATGAGTAGGAAAAACACTTTCCTCCAAAACACTTCTTACCATGAGCCTGTTCTGTGTTTTTGGTGGATTCTTCATAGGTTCAACAAATCAGAAAGGAGCTCTCGAAAAAACGCCTTTTTGGAGTCAAAGTTGAGAACATCGCAAATGTGCAAGGTGATTTTAGTTTAACCTGGTGTTGCTAGAATTGATTAAATTGTATCTTGATAAGATAACCAATTAGTAACCATTGTATGGAATATGGCTTGTTAATCTAAAAGATAGTATTCAAATGTACTGTTGATAGTATTAATATCCGATTTTATGTCATTTTTCTTACTCTGAAATGTGTCTATTTTGTCTACAGGAAAACAATTCAGGGCCGTTATAATCACGGCTGTTCAAACACGTGAAAGTCTGAAATCATCGCACTTACCTGGTGTCCAGCTCTTCAATGATCCTCGTGTTTTAAATACAGCCATGACCAGGGCTCAGTCCCAAGTGTTTGTGGTTGGAGATGCTGCTGCCCTCTGCACTTTTGGAACATGCTCAAGGATCTGGAAGAACTACATAGACCACTGCATAAACAAGGAAAGTGTTGAACCAAACCACCTCACCAAAGATTTCTTTGAAAGAGATATCAATGAAATTACAAGGTTCCGACGATTTGAACAGCCAGATGATAGCGACATTCACACTGATTCAATTCTTAAAGAACTGGAAGATGACATTGTCACGATGGAGACAGAATGCAGTTCAGACAAATTTGAGCCTCTGAAAAAAGATGACTCTACATACAGTATCACCGATGCTGAGAAAGATAACCTTAGGGAGCTATGTATAAGTCATCCAAATATGTTTTTCTCAGGACGGTTGGTTATTGAGTCGTTTGACACAGGTTATGTCATACCTTTTGACAACCCCACCAAACGTGTAAGCCTGAAAGGCAAGCGGAACTTGGGTAAGGCCTTTCATGGAGATGAAGTGGTGTTACAGAGAACATCCTGTGACAGCATTACACAGAATAAGGTTGTTGGGGTCACCAAGATGGCTGAATCATCCCGTGTATTTGTGTGCACGCTTGAGGATGAAGATCACTGCAAAACCAGAGTGAAACCTGAGGAAAAATTCATCAGAAAGATGATGATACCACTTGCTAGAAATGCTCCCAAAATATGTATAACGGTTAGCAAGAAAGACCGCAATATCATCCCAGTATGGGGCCATCGTAACTCACATTGGAAAATTGAAAAGAGTGTTCGTGAAGAGCACATACAGAACTATGTGTTTCTGGTGGAAGTGGTTTGCTGGAAAGAACATTGTTTATTCCCACTGGGGAAGGTCATAGATGTTCTCCCATTTGGAAAAACATTGGATGATGGGCTAAGGATTTTAGATGCAGAATTCAGAGTTGAATCTCCCACCGAATATTCAGATGAAGATGCCAGATCAGAAACTGAGTGGAGGCACCCATGCGCAAATATAGAAGACTTACACAAGGTTATAACATTCACTGTTGATCCGGAAAATGCCAATGTGTTGGATGATGCCATCAGCGTCAAAGAATTTGATGATGACCACTATGAAATCGGAGTTCATATTACAGATGTGGCTAGCATGGTGAGACCAGGGGATGCATTAGACAGAGAAGCAAAACGTTGTGGTACCACGTATTACCGTCCAGGGAGAGAGTCCATCTCTATGTTTCCACAATTCTTCAGCAAAGAGTGGAGTCTTCTGCCAGGTCACAATCGCAGAGTTATTTCTCTAATATTCAAAGTTAAAAAGGCAACAGATGAGATTGTTGGAAAGCCAACATTCCAGCTCTCTCTAATCAACTCTAATGAACAGCTGTCTTATGACGTGGCAGAGGACATCATCAAGGAGAGATCTGGGAGGGAACCCAAGTTTGATACAGTAGAAGACTGTGTGGCAATGGCCTATCGTTTCGCAAAAGCCCAAAGAAGAGCTAGACTTAAAGACTGGGCCTATGCTCGTCCTGATGATCACCGATTACCTGGGAAGAGGAGAGCCCATCTGATGATTGAGGAGGTTAGTGTGTTGTTCAACAGTTGGACATCTCACGTTTTGATCAATGCCAAAGAAGAAACGTCAAATTGCACGCCCCTTCGATGTCAGGCTCCACCAAATCCTGAAAAGGTTGAAGAGTTGAAGGAGATGTATGGTGATCTCATACCATTATCTTTTCATTTGAAGCACAGATTGCTGGACTGTGACCATTCTGATTCTGAAGAAGTCACAGTGGAGGACGGTTTCCATGTCCTGGACTCAGACCATTCTGATTCTGAAGAAGTCGCAGGGGAAGGTTTCCATGTCCTGGACTCAGACCATTCTGATTCTGAAGAAATCGCAGGGGAGGAAGGTTTCCGTGTCCTCACAAAAGTATGGCATGAAATTCTGTCAGCTGCCCAAACAGAGAGTGACATAGACAAACTAGTTGATCTAATTGCGACAGATGACATCCACCCTCAGCTTCTACCAGCAGTAACTCAGTTCCGAAAGTGCTTCGGGAAATCTTACATAATACGTTCAAACTCATCGCCCAAAGCAGACGTTGGGCACTGTTTGCTGAAATTACCGTCTTACACACAAGCCTCCTCACCATTAAGACGATTCATTGACATCATCTTGCAGAGGCTTTTGCACACACACGTATGTGGTGCTCCAGTCCAGTACTCTACAGGAGAAATTGACATTTTGTCTGAACGTTTTGAAGAGAGCATCAAGACTGCAAAGCAGTATGAACAAAAGGCTGAGATGATCTCCTTTGCAGTGAACATGAAGAAACAAAATGTCTCAAAGGTAGCGTTTGTTGTTAGCGCAGACTCAGAACAAGAGAGTTTCCATGTGTCATTTCCTTTTGACAAGAGCATATTTCCAGACAGCTTACCAATTATGTACAGAGATTTACAACTGGAGAAGCAACCATCGCATGAAAGAAATGGCACAACTCTTCAGTGGAGAAGACGAATCTATTCTGCCAGCAAATCCACCATCAAGCAAATCCACAATGAAGTGAAAAGGATGCAAAACAACAGTCCCTGCACTGAGGTTCCTCTATCAACCTGGAAAGCCATTGTTGAAGCAATTGACAAAGGCGATTGGAAACGAGCTAGGTTACTCATACAGCATGCTGATACAAAGCAAGAGGGACAACTAGATGTTGGTGAGAAGCTTAACAGTGAGACCAGCTTATGCAGCTCAGAAAAAGAAAGTGAGACCAGCTTATGCAGCTCAGAAGAAGAAAGTGAGACCAGCTTATGCAGCTCAGAAGAAGATCATTATGTAGACCTTTCTGTCCAGTTGACTTCAGGTGACACCCTTCAGGTCCAAATGACATCAGCAATAAAAAGAGGGCAACACACACCCACTGTCCAGCTGGTGTTCATCAAACCAAAGTTTGAGATTTGTGTGGATCATGCCCATGACCCTATCCAATGTTTCTCAAGATATGCTTACCGTCCATCCAAGTCTTCATATAAGGATGCCGGTGAATATATACGGGTGTGGAAACCTATGTGTGAGATGGAGTCTGCTGCCACTGCAGTGGGTGAAAGTGACAGCATAGTCATTGAGGACTTGGTGGTAAAATGGAGTCAAGTGCACGATACAAGTCTAAAAGGAAGCTTTGTCCTAACCCTCCCATGCATTGAGAAATGGGCCATTGAATTCAATCTTGCGAAATGCTTCCTTTGCATACGGAAAAGGGGTTTGCCATTGACCGCGACTCTTGACCACACTGTAGAGGTGGACCCTGCTGATTTCACATGGGTGGCCCATGGTGTCACATACAAAATGGAAGACATTGAGTGCTCCAATAACAAAGCAAAGAAAGTGGACTTCTACGTCAATCATTTGCCAATGGAGAACATTCCAGAGTGTGTTTTTCAGAAAAAAACTGAGTTCACAATGGAACTAGTGCCAAAGCTGCTACCAGACATGTAAGTGTTAATCTCAAATTTGGTTACCGGTATCTTACCAGCTCAAAATTCTTTAAAGATATCTGTACATTTTATGTGATTGCATACATTTCATCCAGTTCACTTAATCATTGTGGGCAACTGTGAAAATTAATTAATATCTTTTTGAATAGCAGAGTATACTAAGCCCATTTGAAATTTTGACATACTAATTTTATTATTTATTTCTTTTTAGACGAAAAGAAGAAGCTGTCATCAACATTGTGTCTGCATGTGACCTTGTCAAGAACCTAGCTCTTGGACACAACATTCCAAGAGAAGGTAAGCATACAGTATCTGTTTGGACAGTAGTGAAAAGTTACATTGTTTTAGCAAATCAAAACAAATAGAAAAAATTGGATCCAGCCACAACCAGCTGCCCTTAAACAGAGCAGATACGCAGTTGCTGTATGGGTTCAATATCACACATTGCTGGCTGGCGAAAACAGGGGGAAAAAAGAACCTGCATGTTACAATGGATCCACTGTAGTTATTATTCTTTTCATTGAAAAGTATTAACAAAAAATAAGCACACAACACATCACATTGCGACAGGTTGTGAGCTTGTAGATCGGCTCTTTTTGCTACTTTTGTGACACACTGTGATATGACGAAGTGGGCCATTAATTTACGAAACAACATAAAAAGGGTATGGAGACAGGATGTTTCTGCCCACAGCAACGATATGTAACAGGTATCAAATTGTCCAGAATGATCCCTAATCACTATTGTCATAAATTACCTAAACCGTTGATATCCTCGCTAACGGAGTGACAGACGATAATGTTGAAGTCTGTCATCGAACATAATTCCTTGTTCTTTATCTCTAGAGAGCAACCAAGCTGACATTAGTAACCAGCCCAGACTGGCAGTTAAATTACATGCAATATACTATTTAGTTTAGTAGTAAAACTTAGATTAAGTTCATCCAAGACCAGTACCTATACCTGACCAGGAGGAGTTAAGTCATTGAAGCTATTTATCCTCCCACACAGACAAACATCACAAGACAATTCTTAACCTCACAAGTTTTAATGTTTCTTAAATTTTGTTTGAAAGTGACGAAGAAAACAAAGAAGACAAAGATCGACCGAAGGCAGCTGATGAGAAAAGAACCACCAAAAGGACTGCCACAGTTGAACAAGAGCCAATGTGATGCTGTGGAAAAAGCTCTCGAACACAACTTCACACTTATACAAGGACCCCCAGGTAAAATGTAACATTGTGCTGCATACTGTACCCTGATCCCTCAGGATTCATT
>OOFJ01020343.1:2837-19514 GCA_900323375.1 Benthosema glaciale | reverse complement strand
CCTACTCCCACGGATGCCAACGACACGCGTGCCCTCATCGGCTCCAGCCGCCACTCTTCCCAGGCCAGCGTTTGCCCAGAACCGGAGGACCGCCTGTCCCCCAAGCACCAGTGGGATAAGCTGTACCAGACGGATCAGCAACCGGCCTCCACCACCTCCCTGTCCAGCGCCTTCCCCAGAGGCAGCATCAGCAGCATGAGGCGAGCCTCCTCCGTGCACGACATGGAGAGCAGCTCCAACTCCAAGAGCATGTTCAGGGACCGCCATGCAAGTGAAGGTACGGCTGAGAGTGTACAAAATGGTATGGGTGTCCTAATGGTCTTAACAGAAATGATGTATATTTATTGAACTTTACTCTTTACATTTCGCAATGACAGAACATTTCTGTGTGTATAGTACTGTACTGTCTCTATGATTGTTGATGTATTGCTCCTTGGGCTTTTTTGGTCCCCATTCTTCAAGAACTTACTAAAGATGGCCTCCCCCTTACCGCCACGATTGCCACCCTCAGTGCTCTACTCAGCCGTTACGTGTACCTGCGCATTTGTTATGCAGTGGCCCTTACTGTCTCTCTTAACACTTCAGCAAGCCTTTCCCCTGACAACACGCCTCGACGCATGAACGCCGGGGGAAACGTACTGTAGATGAATGCTTGCTGGTTTGGGTGCTTAGCTATCAACTAAGTATTTGTAAGATCGAGGCCCTTCTCATCTAGAGGGGATTTTGCTTAATTAAAGTGTATCTTTGCAGAAAATCAACAAGCTCACAAGGTTTCACAGCTTGTAGATCTGCTTGGAATATAGGATGCTAGGGTTCATGTTGTTGGGGCAATCTACAGGAACATTATCTGCACAGAGTTTCATTTCTGTCTTTTTGCTTTTTTTGCTCTGACCACAAAATGCTGCTGTTAGACAATGGTCGTCATATCGGAGGTAACCATGTGTTCTCTGTCAGTGGTTTCAGTGCTCAGCAACTGCTTTGAAGCATGTCTTTCAAGCAGGGCAATCCGCACAAAATGCTCACCAGAGATCTACTTTTGGCAGAGTAGGATAACTAAGCTTACTGCACTGTCAATGACTATACTGTACCCTAATCCAGTGTGTGGATTTGTCGTGTCCAGAAGAGATCCTAGCTATGGACAATAACATTCCTAAATGAAAGCTAATTGCCTCCTCAATTGCTTATCAAAAACATTGCTTTCAAGAGTAGGCTATACCTGCATGAATGAAATGTTTCTATTTGAAAGAATTCTGAAAGAAACGGAATACATTTAAATAAATAGAAACGGAATGCATTTGAATGAATATGATAATGCAATAACCACCGCCATCATTGTTGTAGCGCATGAGGGATGGGCATATTGCTTTTAAGCATTTGTCGGTTTATGTTATGCTGTTCTGTTCTGTCTGTTTTTTATGGAGGTCTATTTCTATTTCTTTATAATGAAATTAGATAACATGATTAAGTTTATCACATAATCATGCTTTCTATACTGCAGTGCTAATACAGCTTTGGCTACACCTGTGCCGTGCATGATCAATAACAGAATGAAGTACTGCAAATGGATGTGAGCTTGTATATCTGCTAGTATTTCTTACGTGTGACATAAATAATTCATAACCTAGCACAGATCGATCATTACTATTCTTACATAGTGAAGGTGCATTGATCCTGCCAGTGACTGGTATTTTCTTCTTCACCAGGCCCATTTAATCACCTGAAGTCCAGTTTACTTGGCTCTACCTCTGACTCAAACATCAACAGATACAGCACCATCAATAAGATCCCTCTGATCGCGCTCAACTTCTCAGAGGCAGAGAAAAAGAGCCATTCCCCGCCGACGTCAGAGAAAGCCATCATCGCGCCAAAGGTTAAAGACAGAACTCACAACGTCACAGAGAAAGTTACGCAGGTATGCCACTGCCCTCCCCTTGAACTGATATTGCAGCATCTGTTCTGGAGTGCACCCTGTGTAGCTGTGTTTCTGTACATCTATGGAGATTGCTAATGGACAATGGTGATAGTGAGTAATATACAATGCACTCAACTCACGATTAAAACATGGTGCTGAATCATTAAAGAAGTGCCCTATTGTCCCGAATATAAGATGACCTCCATTTTTAAGACTCATTTGTGGAAAAAGAACATTGAATGTCAAATAGTCCAGTCCCCGATTATAATAAGACTCAAGTTTTTTAGGATATTTCCACTGGAATAAATGTAGTCTTACTGTCTTACGTTTGTGTATTCAGCACAATAGTGATTAAGAAGGCAAGGACAGCACTTCAAAATAACAATTTATTTCCACACGGACGTTTCAGGCAAGTCACCCCTCCTCAGTGTGTGCATTGGCAATTTTCCAAAATGGACAATGTTAAAATGCAGATTGCCCAGTCCTTGAAACGCCCGAAAGAATAAATCTCTTGACACACAAATTAGATTTTTACTAACTAGGAAAATGTAAATACACCTAGTATGGCAATTTGGTCATATTTGGGAGTTATCAAAGGATAGGAGCTCTGAGAACACATCAAGAATATAAGGCCAACCTTTTGGTGGTCTACAGATGACAATACATAACAAGGGAACCTTCCTGTTGATTACACAGCTCAGCGTTTCAAATGACTTAAAAGTACCAAGGGAACTTACAGGGGAGTATCTAACATGATCTTTGTGAGTTACAGCTATTTCATCACCTACACGGACGGACACCATCCATCAGGTTGATGGTAAAAATAATAATTTAGAGGGGTGGTCTGAGCTAGGAATACGGTGTCTGAGCTGTTTAATCAAGACTCTTTAATCAAGACTCTTTATTATAGATAATAAATAAAACTAGAACTTGCGCATTGCACACAGAGCGAGCGAGCAGAGCCCAAGTACTCACTTAATTTCTACATTTTGCAACATATACAACTAATAACTTAACTGGCCTTTCTCACATACACTGGTTACTGATTAAACCTGACTACAATTACCCTACCACGCTGTTTAAACTTGATTTGTGACGTATCTTGTTATCGTCATCATGCATACCATATACCAAGGTTTTTAAAGAGGAAATAAAAGGTACACTTTTAACCAATAAAGATTAGTATCTCAAATCTCATCCAACCAATCGAGGTTCGGGACAAAACCGACCCATGACAAAACAAACATTGTCGCGAAAACAGTACTTCGCTCTGCTCGAGCAAGTAAAAATAATAATCTAATCAAATATAATCATTTAATCAAAGTAATTATCTTTGATTAACTCACAATAAATGTAGGGTTTATTATTTAGGGATCTGACATTCAGCTGTGTTTGCGATGATGGGAATAAATGGTACTAGTGACTGAATTGAATCAAGGTTGTTGTGGTTAATAGAACGTTTCACACAAGGAGCAACATGTCTATGTGTGGTGTGTATCGGGATGTTATTAAGACGATTTGGCTGGGGGCGCCCGCTGGCGGAATGGTCCGGGCGCATGCCACATATAGGCTCCGGCCTGACAACGTGTTGTGTGTTCAAGTACCGTTCATGACGGCCTTCGCTGCATGTCTCTCCCCCTCTCTTCCTCCCACTTTCCTGTCTGTCTCCACCAAAAACACTATCATTAAAGGCAAAAAGGCCAAAAACAAATCTTAAAAAAAAAATAATAATAATACGGTTTGGCTGATTTATAATTTGACCGTAGGTTGCAGATTACTATGAAAACCTGAAAAACCTGTCCGTCCGTCAGTCCATTACGCCTCGTGACACGCTGTGTTCCAAATATTTTACTAATATTGTTTCGAAGCATCAATTGACGGTGAAAAAGTAAAAAGGTATCCACAGAATGTGTGCCTCACAATGTGAGTTGGGTTCAGTGAATGGATATGACCCTGCCTGAGCGCGTGGGTGATGGGTCTCATGTCAACAGTGAAGCAGTGGAGTCAGTACCCTCTCTAGGCGATGTCAGCAACAAAACAAGTGCTACGAAGCAGCCTGTGGGAAAGCTTATACTCAAAAACTCTTTCAGCGAGACATGTCATCTTGACATTAGCAATGCAAGTGAAGGATAAAGCTCTCATTCATAAATGAAGACCCACCATCATCATAATTAAATGCACTGCCTCCCCACTGGCTGTCGGTAGATCGGAGACACTGCTGAGACGTGAGTTGCATCTACTGCCTGACTGCTAGCATGATGGCATCTATAATTCATATGGTGCAGGTCCACAGGAATGCTGAAATAACACAAAATAAATACCCTATGCCCTCATCACCCCCCGCTGTGCTATTTCTTTCTTCTCAGCCCATATCATGATTTATTTATATAACGCTTCAACTTCCTGGGAATACCGTAATAAGTTACCAATAATTCAAAATGAAAGCGTAGAAAGGTATTTTTGATTGAATTCCAAAGCCTAATAAATGTTAAAATAGTTAAATTATATGATACAAATTCTGAAATGTTTTGTTGCACTCTTCCGCCTGTAAACTAAAGCACATTCTGTGCTTGACTGCAGCAATCACATTATTCATAGTGTCGGAAAATAGACAATCTTCCTACAAGAGCAGAGGTTCTGTCCAGAGGTTCTGTCCTAATAGAGTTTGCTGAAATACACTCAGGTTTGGGAAGTCAGCTCCACAGTCAGCACCTTGAAGCAACTACATAACCTGGAGAGGGCTCCAGCAATAACCTGCAGCTCAGCTCAGAGTTAAATTGAAACTGTCTCTGATCAAACTGCTCATTCAGAGAAAAAAAAAGAAATCACTTAAATTAAGTAACTGGTAATACATCCCATCAAGGTAATAAGCATTGTCAATGGCCAATGGCTCCTTGGGACTGAAGGTTAATTGCAGTGAAACACTGACATACCGTAGGCCTATAATCGGTGTGCATTAGAGCAGTGTAATGATGCATTGTGGTGCAGTTTGTGAATGACGTGCTCTGCCGTTCTACAGGTGCTGTCGCTTGGGGCTGATGTCCTACCGGAGTATAAACTCCAGACGCCCGGTATTGACAAGTTCACCATCCTCCACTACAGCCCTTTCAAAGCCGTGTGGGACTGGCTGATTCTCCTGCTGGTCATCTACACAGCCATCCTCACGCCGTACTCTGCGGCCTTCCTCCTCAACGACCGTGAGGAGCAGAAGCGGCGCGAATGCGGATACTCCTGCAGCCCACTGAATGTGGTGGACTTAATGGTGGACATCATGTTCATCATCGATATCCTCATAAACTTCAGGACCACCTACGTCAACCAGAACGAGGAGGTGGTCAGCCTCCCGGCGAAGATAGCAATTCACTATTTCAAAGGCTGGTTCCTTATAGACATGGTGGCGGCCATCCCTTTCGACCTCCTCATCTTTGGCTCTGGATCAGATGAGGTATTGTTTATTTCCAACCCGTTGTTTTTTGTTTTGTTTCGTTTTTTTGCTCTCCCAGGGATATTTGATGCATACTGTACCACTCATGCCATGCTTATACCGTACCTGATTGGGCCTGTCACACTTATTGCATAATCGCCAAATCACAATTATTTTAGATAATCGCATAATTGTTGATGTTGAAAAATGTCCATACATTTAAAAGAAAATAGCAGAAATAGATAGATCTACAACCTTACACAACACGTATTGTAAAAAAAATTGTAAAGAAAAAAGTGTTAAATATGAAATATTTGTCATATCTGCCCTGTGCAATTTGTGATTACGAAGCGAAGCCTAAAAGGCAAACACAAATACAAAATTAAATCCTTAATCGCAATTATTTGTGTGACAATTAATCATCGACTTAAATTTGTAATTGTGACAGCCCTATACCTGATATTTACTTAATCGCACCCCAAATATACGTGTGGAGAGTTTAGATCAGCTACTTTCGTTATTGTGACACCGGCGCACGACTAAGTATAACGTACAGTATGTCTGCTAAGCCCAGACTTGTGCCCCTGGGCCACTGCTTAAAGCCTGAGTCTTTCTGTCTCTGCTCTGAAAGGATTACTTTAAATTGCATAATGTTGCGTTTCCTGTATGATTTTTTTTTTCTCTCTCTCTTTTTTTCTGAATGGTCGTCATTCTAGAATCCATTTACGTGGATTAATGGCTTACCAAATGGCAATCAATGATGCATTTATGTGAGGAGCAAGTCAAAGGGGCTGTGCGTGCAGCTTACAGCACATACAGATGTGAGACGGCCATTGGTACTAGGCTGGCCGCCAGGCTCGTTTGCTTGTTTGTTCAGTATAAAGTATGTGCCCGCGGGCTCTGGATCCACTCTGGTTCTTTATCATGCTTTATAGGCACTCCATTACACCAGAAAAGCTTATAATTCATAATAATCTTTTTTCGTTGCCGAGTCAGTGCAGTGACCGGGGAAAAAAAGGGGGGGGGGAAGGGTAATTTCCCTTTCCTCACAAAATCTTGACTGAAAGTATACCTCAATTACCATACGTGTTTCTTTAGTGGAAAACCAGGACAACATATGCTGATACAGGTGGTGTACAGTATCTGGAAATCAAAGTTTTAATTTCTGGGTTGACCAGACAGGTCCCCTCGCAGCTGCGTTCTGTTTTAGGAAGCGACCGAGCCAATGGCAGATGGTATTCTCAAGGCTTGTTTGAGTCACAGGCGTAATAAGGAGGCTTTACCCTACGAGAGCTTTTGATTACAGTAAGCAATATATTTTAATCATTGTCTTGTTGCTTTCAAAGCAGCACAGACTTGAAGGTTGTGTTGGAATGCATTAATGCACAATCTCCGTGGATACAGTGGGGAAAGACACACACTGTACTTGTAGGTCTGCTATTTCCATATTTTAGTGAATTAAAATTCTTGAAAATGTTTGAATATAAATGAATATGAATATAAATAAAATGGCATGCTCAAACTAGAGACAGCAGGTACATGAAGTGTTTGTTAGACTATAGTAGCCTACATGTACAGTTGTTTTAGATTTTGTTGAGTTTGCAGATGATGACATATACAGCACAGAGGAGCCATGTGCTAAATATAAATTCTAGGGAGAGAAAAAAATTCCACTAGATGTCTCATTCCATTAACTCATAGTTTCACATAAAGAGCATGCCTCACTGGAGCCTGGTCATCTAACAAGTCATCATCTTCTATGCATGAAATCTATGATCCATGCACACAAATGAATGTTAATTTTCTTCTAAGAATATCAAACTAGAACTAAAAAAATAACCTCCATTTTAACAAGTAATTTGAATGTTGCATGCATAATCTCGTCCATCATGAAAACTGAACAAATATCTTTATGATAGTGAAATAGAATCACATGTTTGTGTGCTTCTGTACAATTTGAATATTTTACCACATGTGATAGTATCGTGAACCAGAGATGCTGTATTTCAATATTTTAATATAAATAAAGGTTAAACAACGCTCAAATTAATGTTCTAATCTTAATAGGAAGATGGCTTTATTTCAATGAAAAGGTAACACTGGAAGCAAGATTTTAAAACAGATTTTCAGAGGGGCTTTTCTTTGCTTGTTTCTCAATGCCACATTCCAAAGCCATTCCCTACTGTAATTGTCAGGTAAACAAATGATGTCATTAAGGGGGACACTGGTAGGTTCCGCTGAAGCCATTCTCGGTGAGACAGAACAAGCAGTGAACTCCCTGGGATTCATTCAGTGTTTGTTACCGCCTGTTAGGTTTTCAATAAATGAGGATTTATCTGTAGGCCCCTAGTGTCTTCAGTTCCACGTTAATTTGGCCTTGCACAAATAGCCATGGGGAGTTGCCTGGATATAGACTTTAGCGAGTTTAGCTTACGGCTGCAGAAAGGCCATTACCTAGGCTTATAGAATGATGACCTGTTTTGTCATTCATGCATACAGGAGCGAGATTACAAAGCCATGTTAGCAAGCAAGTATGACTTTGAAAAAACATATTGTTTCTTGAAGGACATTGTATTGTGGAAGTACTACACACAGTAAAATCCATTATGGGGCCATTTGGTGATATTTGTACACTTTCAGAGTTAAATGAAAACACTGGATTTGACTGTGTAATGCTTAGAATAAATTGCATACTACATATACCACAGAAGGAACATGCATGCACTTTGTGTTTTATAGCAGCTTCAACCTAAGAACTTGATTTTGTGCTATGTTGGAATGTAGTATTATGAACAGGTTGCAGGTATTTATCACTAATAAAATGCCTTGCTGTACATTTTGCCTAGACCACCACTCTGATTGGCCTGTTGAAGACAGCTAGACTCCTGCGATTGGTGCGGGTAGCCAGGAAGTTGGACCGGTACTCTGAGTATGGAGCTGCAGTCCTCATGTTGCTTATGTGCATCTTTGCGCTCATCGCACACTGGCTGGCCTGTATATGGTATGCCATAGGCAACGTGGAGAAACCTTACCTGGACCACAAGATTGGCTGGCTAGACAATCTGGGCGTGTCCATTGGGAAGAGGTACAACTACAGTGACCCGAACTCTGGACCCTCCATCAAGGACAAGTATGTAACAGCACTTTACTTCACCTTCAGCAGTTTGACCAGCGTGGGCTTTGGAAATGTCTCCCCCAACACCAACTCAGAGAAGATCTTTTCCATCTGTGTCATGCTGATAGGCTGTGAGTATGCTACAGCATACATAGATAGCATAATTAATTATAAAAGGTACTGTCCTCCACAGTGTTTTAACTTAACACTGTGGAGTTTAGGCCTACTGTGGAAATGATGCTAAAAGCTTATACTGTATGAACTAATGATGGGTTTTCCGTCAAGCAATATCGGAACAACTAATCTACTTGTTGTTTTATCTGTGTCCCTTCCCTGCCGAGGTATTTTCAGTATTTTGAAGACCATTAACTCCCGGGACGAGAACCGGAAGTTAGCTATAGAGTTATAGAGTTAGCCGCAATCTTTTAATAAGTCACCCGAAATGTCATTTTTTTTTAACTGCAACTAGTGACCTTTTAATTATAAGTGTTGAACATCTGGCGAAAAGAATCAGATATAAAAGGGTTTTAAATTTTCTGTTAACGTAGCAGACAGAGGGAAATTTTTTCCACTGACGGACCGTTTAGCGATTGCTTAGCAACGGAGACCTATTCAAGACAGTGGTCTGGACAGCGATCTCACTGAATCAATACAAAAGACCAGAAGTCGTTAAAAGTCGTCCTTGGCAGTGGGGTCTATTGGGGAAAAAGTTCAGTTGTGCAGTGGTGTAAAGTTGCAGTGGTGTAAAGTAACTAAGTAAATTTAATTAAGTACTGTACTTAAGTACTATGTTTTACTTGCAATGGAGTAGTTCTATATTGCAGTATTGATACTTTTACTTGTGAGTATATACTTTTTCCACCACTGAAACATTGTGGCTCACGTCCTGCTCGTGGTCTGTATTTCAGCCCTCATGTATGCCAGTATCTTTGGCAACGTCTCTGCCATCATCCAGAGGTTGTACTCAGGTACGGCCCGGTACCACGCTCAAATGCTACGGGTCAAGGAGTTCATCCGCTTCCATCAGATCCCCAACCCACTGAGACAGAGGCTGGAGGAGTACTTCCAACATTCATGGACCTACACCAATGGCATTGACATGAACACGGTCAGCAGAACTTCAAGCATGATTCATACTTTGTTGCTTGTAATTTGTCTATTTTAGACGGGTGCATATCTTTGGTCCGACGTACTAACAGTCCGGCACACAATAGTGCGACACCCTAACCCCAAACCTAACCGCACACTGAAGCCACGGGTGAGTCCTAACCGGCCATGCATGTGTCTTAACCGGCCACGCATGTCAGACTGTAGGTACGTCGGACCAACGTATGCGCCCCATTTTGGACACCAGTGTTAACTTTTTTCTACTAGACTAATGGTCACTACACACGGACAAAAACTAAGACTAAATATTGGTATTTAGTCGACTAAGACTAGACTAAGGCTAAACAATTTAAGATTACTAAAATAGGACTAAAACTAAATAGCGTGTTATTCAAAAGACCAAAAGACTAAGGGCTCCATTTTCGTCACAAAGCCCTTATCCTAACTTCTTTGCCTTTTTTACTGTTTAAAAACATTTTTGAATACCGTAGTTCAACTAGCCAATCTACACGTTGTGAACTTGTAGGCTGGCCATTTTATGGCCAACGAAAATGGCGCCCTTTGACTAAAGCAGAATTTGCTGTCAAAATTAACACTGTTAGTCACACAACAGTACGATGGACTATACATTAAGCATGACTGTAACAGGCCTTTTTCACAGCCATATTTACACAAATAGTTCTGTAAAAGACACACATGCACTTCAGAAATGTTGTGGCCAGCAGCACATGCTGCAACGTCGGACACGTCAATTTCACATGTTGTCTTGCAGGACAGGTTGTGGTTAGTGCTGGCTTGTTGCCAGTTTTTGTCTTGGGTTAGTGAGCCAGTAGACTGGAGTGCACCTACTGTATGCTTTCAATGGCATAGGCAGCTCCCAGCAGGATCCGTCAGGAGAAACTAGACGCAGCTGTGCGACATGAGACTTATTAATTAGAGCGACAGAGAGAGAGAGAGAGAGGAGTTTGTGCGTGTATGTGTGTGTGTCAATTTAACAAATTGCAGACGTTCATAAATCAGTAGAGAGTGAGCAACGGTATGCCGAATTTTTCTTCCCGGAAATAAAAACCTCTGGGTTTCCGAGGCTAGCCAGAAACATAGGAATTCTTTCTGCCGCACAAAGGTGACACAAAACTCCACCTATCCGTGAAGCTGACAGGTCAGGTTGGCCAATGAGGGAAGCTGTTGCCTTGACCCCTCAAACACATGGCTAAATGTGTCCTCCGACAGATCTGTCGACAGACAGATGTAGACATTCATGGTTTTCCGCGCACACCCGCAGGTCATCTGGGACACACAAGCCCAGTTTGAGGTCAATCGGTCGGACGCCACCCGAGTTGTGCCGGGGACAGGCGGACACAGAGATTTCATGAAATTATACACCGGTCGATAGATAAGCTATTATATTCCACATCTCGCCACAAGGTACGAAATTGGTGGCACACAATTGTTCTCCTTAAGTGGCTGTGGTTGTCTCTCCCGGCCCCATCAGCTCATTTCCCTATCCACCCACCCCATGGTGAGCTCAAGCCGATAGTTATCTGTACTCCCGGTCCAGGCAGACATCCACGTTACATAGATACAGGAAATCAATTGAAGATGGCTAGTCTTGACAATTGGAAACCACAACTGAAATTGACTAACAGAGCCTTAATTAGCCTCCTTGGTGACACCTGTGAAGTACAGTAAATAACACTATGCAACTACTTATGTCAATATGGCTGCTGTGAAAAAGGCTATACTGCAACCAAGTTCATGTTTAGCTGACAGAAGCTTAACATTGCAGTGTTTAGCAAAACGCTGAAAGAATTATTTCGTTTTTCTTCTCTTGTCTGCTTTTCGCCTGGATTAACATCTCAATATTGGTAAGAGCAGGAGGTACATATTTTAATTCATAGCCATTGTTGTGTTTTAACATGTCATTTATTTTCCAGTGTCATCCCCATCATTATCCTTGCAGTATATGAGAAATGTGTTTTAGTATTACATTGAGTTGTAATGAGTTATGAATGGTTTTGTCAAAAATTTGTTGGCAAATTTGTATATGACTATGCTGGTACATATATTAATTAGAATAAATTAATTAGCATTTTAGTGTGTCCTTCAACATATGGTATAACATTCTCCTTAGTAATTATATGTAAGCTATATGAACATTTATTCTGTGGTCAGGAGGGACTTCATGCTCTTACATAAAGTATAGTAGAATGGCACACAATGCCGGATAGTATAGATCTGTAATTCTTCTTGCAAAAAACATTCAGGTCAGAGAGCTTACAATACATGTTCTATTTGAAACTGTGGAGAAAGACATCTCTAAGCAGGCATTCCACAAGCCAGAGATGTGATCTATGTAATTTATACTATGCAACACGCTTTGATGTGATGATATAATAAAGCAATGAGGAGATACAGGTCGACCGTTGGATTAAAAGGAAAATCCACCTAGGGACTGTTACTCCCAGGGGCATAAATGATGAATTGTTTATGTCATGCTACAACTAATTACTGTATACATAAGAGGTTCAAACAAGTTTACATAATTTATGAATTGTTTATGGCATGCTGTAACTATTTACTGTATACATATGAGATTTAAACAAGTGTACATCATTTATGAATTGTTTATATGGCATGCTTTTTAACAGATTAAATCTACTATTGAATTGATGAGGTAAAAGAAAAACATTATTTTTCTCAAATGTTTGTTTTATTTTACGTAGAACTGCAGTCTCTCATTCTGTAAAGTTGGATACTAACTAGGAGGATTTGAGTAAATTGAGCCCATCGGGCTGGACCCCTCAAATGGACTGGATACATAAAAAAGCAGGCCTTGTGCTTTCATTATTCATCATAATTGTTTCTACCCGCTGGAGAGTGTCTTTTGTATTTCAGACAAAGAAAAGGAGTTCAAGCCTGTTAGTGTATTTATGGCAAGAAGCAGAATTCAACCATCTTTGCATGTGGAATATCAGGAGCCTTGTGCAAAGTTTAACCAACCAAAGATCAATGAATTGAACAAAAGTGAAAAGATAACATTTCAGCATAGCATTTTAGTGTATTTCCACTCTTACATGGAATCCTTTTCATACTTTGGGCAAGTTAATCAGGAATTGTAATAAGCTCCCTTCTTATAGACTTACTAGTTTCAAGTAAATTGGTTGGCCGGTTCATGAGATATCCTGGTAACACTCACTCACTCACTCACTCACTCACTCACTCACTCACTCACTCACTCACTCACTCACTCACTCACTCACTCACACACACAAAGATTATGTGAAAGAATAAAATAAGAGTTACTTGGAAACTAGTTATATTAATTTACTTTATACTGCCAACTCTCTTCGTAGTGGAAAATATCCTCTTGGGTGAAGCATTCCCAAGCAAATTCCAGAATATACATTTTTCATTTCTTTGTGCCATTCTGTTATACTGTGCATTACATTATGCCATCTCATTGTGGCAGTGCTCTCAGCTTGAGGCCAGTGGCATACTGGTGGTTTTCAACGAGCGTTTTGGCATAATAGTGCTTCCCATCCCAAGCTGTGATAAAGGAACTCCTTTGTACACAGTAAAATTCTCAGTGTTAAAACTCTTGATAGTTAGAAATGGCTAAATGAACACTGAGTATTTTACAGTGTATAATATCTGTGTATCTTGCTCATGGACTGTCTCTCTACACCTCAGGTGTTGAAAGGATTTCCTGAGTGTCTCCAGGCAGATATTTGCCTCCACCTCAATAAGAATCTTCTGGAGAGCTGCAAAGCTTTCCACGGAGCCACCAAGGGCTGTCTGAGGGCCTTGGCCATGCGCTTTCAGTCCACCCACGCCCCTCCCGGCGACACCCTGGTCCACAGCGGCGACGTCATCACTGCTCTCTACTTCCTGTCCCGTGGTTCTATTGAGATCCTGAAAGATGACATCGTGGTGGCAATACTTGGTAAAGACAACCCCTGGCTATACACAGTACAAATGTCAGTGTTCATTTCCAATATTTTTTTTAGTTAGAAATGGATAAATGAACACTGAGGAATTGGCTGTAATCTCGTGATACTTATTATAATACACTGTTGAGGCTTTATCAGATGGTCAGCAACTGATGCGTCTAGTAATTCATTTTAAATGAGAGGCGTGCGTTTATTTTGGACGTGCAGAGAAGTTGAGGCGCGACATCGCAAGCATATTTATTTTACGTCCTGTGAAATTGACCTGGAATATGTTGAGGTAACGTACATAATAGGTAGTTAAAAAAACTAGTCGACTAGTAAACTAGGCCTTAGGCAGCTAGTCAACTAGTAAAAACAAGTAAGACACGTGAACGTGTGAAGCGAACGCAGTGTATTTGAAGTCCCTCTGTAATGTTCCCTTTGGCGCCCTCTGGTGGCCAGTTGGTGTGTGCAGCGTGACAGACAGACAGACAGACAGACATGTTCTGCCTGGCTTCCATAGTAAGGGCTCACTGCGCAATCAATACAAGTGAAAGCCCTACCTCATTTATACTTGGTTTGGAAGATTACTGAGCTAAACAAATGTGATTTAGTGCTACACAAATGTGATTTAGTGTTTAGCTTGTTTGCCTTTTTGTGTTTACTTCCGAGTGCTGAGCTCTGACACAGTGTCACTGGTTTAATAGGAAAAGCAGATGAGTTAAAGTGGATGGGGGGAAAGGATAAGAGAGAAAGCTCAGTGTAAAATTAATGTCATCACACTAATTTGGCTATAATGTTGGTGATGTCAGTAATATACTCACACTGAAAACCCATTAGTCTTATTAGTGATAATGTTTTCCCTCACTGGTAAACCGCAAACAGGTGTTACGCAGGCCAAGCCTGGATTAAACTGGTCATTATTCAAGCAATGAATGCTCTCCAAACCCACACCTGACAGAATGGGGCCTGAGCTTAGCAAAACTGCAGCATTGCACAAAATCCATTAATAGCAAATATACTGCAAAAGTCATCTCAAATACCAGCGCTGTGATATAGCATTCCATCCGAACCATTGCTTAGATCACTGTTTCTTAAGCAGTGATGGCATAATTACAGGTGGAAAACTTAACAGAAAAAGACTAGCATTTAAACAATATATCAGTCCATCACATTTAAGAGCTTTTTTGAACTAATAGTTGGGGTGAAAAAGCTTGAAATCTGTTTGTTGACCCGGAAATAGCCAATCCACAAGCTCCTGACGTGTTGCAAACTTGTTTCAGGCAGGCACATGTGTCACATCTGCGACACATTGCCTGAATTTGTAGATTGGCTACTTTTGGTGCATGACAAAGTATACATTTTAAGATCACTCATAGATCAATAAATAAATGCATGTCTTGTATTAAATATATACAGTATATTGTGGAGAGGTCGGGTGGCCTTTGAGGATTGTTTGAAATATACTACTGGTACAGAGCTTAAGAAAGGTTGAGAGCCATTGTTTGAGATTGCCAACAATACAGTCTACAGTGTCTCCTGATTAAAACCTCAGGATGTCTAGTCTATCAGGGTAATTTCAGAGGTGATACCATACAGGAGAGATGGCCCTGTGCCAGAAAGGTCACAGTATGTATAGTTTCAGAGGTGAGGAATTAGTCAGGCCACCATCTGAGCAAATGACCTTCCGAGTCCTTGTAGTCGGAATTGTATATGGGGGACATGGTGCGCCACTCTGTATGATCCTGTCTTGCGTGCTAGATGGGTGTCCAGCACCCGCCGAGGTCGCACTGAACAGTATACGGCTTCAGGCCACAATTCATGGGCCACAAACGAGAGGCCGACATATTGCATCTCTTTCACACAGAACCCTGGTGGCAGCGTTGGCATTTAGTGAACCCTGGCTCAAACAGAATGCTTTTTCATGATGCCCTTTAAATTATACTTCTAGTCCTTGCTAAGTGGACTCTCATAACAACAAGAGGATTCTCAAAGTCATAGTCCTTTTCTGAAAGGTAGTTTCGTGAAGAGCTTGTTTAAATTGTATCATTTATCCATACTGTAGAAATATTACATTTTCAAATATGCTAAGTAATACACAAGATAATTGAATCACGTTGATCTCTGGAAAGGCATGGCTTCAATGTGGATCTCTGACTGTAAAATTTGTCTACATACTGTTGCAGGCAGGGCACATTGTCCCACTATAGATTGTGCAAGACTCGACTCGACTTGCAAGTAAAATAAGGCTGTTCTTCAACTTGTCAGTGAACCATAAGCTAATGAGATGTGCTGTATCTGTGTCCTCGCCAGGGAAAAATGACATATTCGGAGAGATGATTCATCTATGTGCCAAACCTGGCAAATCCAATGCTGATGTGCGAGCTCTGAGTTACTGTGACCTGCACACCATTCAGCGGGAGGAGTTGTTGGAAGTCTTGGACATGTACCCAGAGTTTAATGACTTCTTCTTCAAAAACCTGGAGCTTACCTTCAACCTCAGAGATGATAACATCAAGGTAGATCACAACAGTGTTATTGAGCCTCTGTACACTATTATTGTTTCACTGTTCATTGTTTTCCTCCTTTCAAATGCTCCTCATAATACTGAAAAATGCTTTTTTACAAGCATTTCCCAACATTTCTATTTAATTAATGCTTCATTCTAACACCTCGAAGGTGCAGGCCAATTCTCAAGGCTGTGATTCAGATGGTGAGGCCACTAAGGTCAAACGAAGGATTTCCTTCACACCACATTTATCTAAAGGTAAAGTCTTACCAACTTCAGTACATCCTCTTCTTTCATATTTTGCAAAATTGTTCCTTGTTATTGTGAACCGAGTGGCACTCCCCAAGGATTTATTATTAATTTGCACGCCAGTAACACGCGATTTGGGAGTGCACGGGAATGGTTGGCAAGCCACGCCCCCTGACGAGAGCAAACCGTTCCCCAAGCGTTTGTTTCCAGAATGTATAATAACGTGCATCCGTTAAAATTGCTTTATAAATAATAGTTTATAAATAGATGGCTGTCTTCTCCATTAGTCTTAGACTAATGGAGAAGTTCATTTGCATGTCTAACTCACCATTCTTTTCTTTAACTCACCGTTCTTCTCTCTCTCCCTCCCTCCCTTTCAGAGAGAGGAGAATGCACCAGCGAGATATTAAGTGAGAGACAGAGAGAGAGAGA
>OOFJ01020311.1:0-11003 GCA_900323375.1 Benthosema glaciale | reverse complement strand
GTGTGTGTATGTGTGTGTGTGTGTGTGTGTACGTACGCAAGCCTTATACACTGCTGTGTGCATGCGTGTGTGTGTGTGTGTGTGTGTGTGTGTGTGTGTGTGTGTGTGTGCGTGTGCGTGCGTGTGTGCGTGCGTGCGCATGCGTGTGTGCGTGTGTGCACGTGTGCGTGCATGCATGCATGCGTGCAAGAGAGAGAGAGAGAGAGAGAATGGGTGACTTTAATGCACATTGTAAAGCACTGGATAAAGGCACTATGTTAATGCACCATTTACCATTTAAAGTGAAGCAGAAAATATGAACATAATGGTTGAAGGTTGACACATTATTTATAAGGACAATATCAGTCATCAGGAGCAGGTAAATGTGTTGCAATGGGTCTACAAAGCCTAAAAAGTATACAATGAAATGCCCCTTTAATGGCCCTTGGCCTCTATAAATGAAGAAAGAATAATTATTGTGGCTTTCCTTGAGCAAATTAGGATAGAGATGATGTTAGCCTTTTTCAATGTGCTAAGTGAACAGTTAAAGATCACCTTGAAGGGATTCAAATGTATGATGATGGATGTTGTCATTGATGATAGTCGCAGAATTGACAGCATTTGAGATAAATATGGCCTACGGCCTGTCGCATGCTGTCACAACCACTTTCACCCACTCTTGTCAAATAACTGTATAATTCTATGCTGCTTAGGCTGGTGTTATAAAACAATTTCCATGCCATTAGACGCTTACTGTGGCTTTTGCTACAGTATGACAACGATGTGAGATACATCAAACCGAGTTGAACTGAAGTGAAGCAATAAACACACAATATGCATACACAAATATATACCTTCAAAATTACATTTTGTTTGCAATGCAAAGTCACCATTGCATGATATGAATGAGTCACACAGACACAATCCACTGTACAAGACGTTGGCTATGGCAAAATGTTTCAGTCTTTTTGTTTACCCTCCTTGGCATGATTATATTGGAGAACAGCAGCCACAGTTAGTTTAGCTTAGATAACGCAATTATGCATTCATTATCTGATTATCTGACTTATTTAGTGGATTTATTTCAGATGGTTGGCTTAGTGGCCATGCAGGCAAACTAATCATGTAAACAGCAGGTGTAGCTGTTACCACTGGCCAAAGCTTGAAGATACAAGACACTTAACCCAGGCAAGAGTAAGAATCTAAAGGCCCCTTAGACTCTCTGAGGGCTCCATTTTGTATTGTTATGTTCATAACAATACACTGGCTCAGGGGTAGAGTGACTGGATGGCAACCGCAAGGTTGCCGGTTCGATCCCAGACTCCCCCAGAGTTAGTGTCGATGTGTCCTTGAGCAAGACACTTAACCCCTAGTTGCTCCTGATGTGCTGGTAGGTACCTTGCATGGTTTCCGCTGCCATCAGTGTATGAATGGGTGAATGTAATGCACAATCTATGTAAAGCGCCTTGGATAAAGGCGCTATATAAATGCACCATTTACCATTTACCATAAGAGATTATAAGAGATTTTTCAATGGATTCTGTTAATATTGGGTGTGCTAACAAACAACTAGAAAGGCATCGTTTTCAAGATGCCATCCACGATGGCTGCCGGGAGCTTAAAATGTGTATGGTTTCATTGCAAACCGACCACTAAGGGGCGAGCCAAATTGATCTGAGTTCTAATATCTGCAGCAATTTCCATGGTGATGCAGGTTTAAACGTTTGGGACAAAAGTGGTAAAATAAAGTGATGGAGAGAAAAGAAGACCCTTGTTTCTACTTTTTAAAAGTAACTTCCCCAACACTGCTGTTTTTCAGCTGAAGTGACCCCAAGGACTCTGTCTTACTCTAAACTACAGAAGGAGCTCTTTGGAAATCCTACATCTCATTGCACTGTGGCAGCAAAGCCCTTTGTACCAAAGCCGACACCTGGTCCCCTTCGCCCTGCCCGGGAGCCCCTGGCGAGCCCGGGGGCTCAGCTGGCTGGAAAAGCTGCAAGCATTTTACACCACCCACCTCCTATACAAACCACAACCATACACAGACTATTGGAAGTCCAGAAGAGGACAGGCTCTGATGCCCTAAGCTTCCTCCCTAAATCCCCCCATAACTGTTCCCCCCTTTCCCCAAACGCGTGCACGCACAAACACACACGCACACGCACACACGCACCCACACACATGGTAGACACACAGAGTTGTATCCCACTGCAGTGTATTCATACATCATGGTCTAACAGGCAGATAGAACACTGTATACTGCTGTGATAGCACATTGTTTCTAATGATGTTGGATTAACACCATGCAGTACAAGGTGAGAACACAACCACTTGGATTGTGTGCTGTGGTTTATCACTACTGCAGAGGTTTTTGTGTGAATATTTCACCCTTAATTCTCAATGAAATATTGCATCATATTTTTATGTTACCACACCCTCCCCAAAGTGCTGACGCTAAACCTAAACTACAGTATACAGATTTTTTTGCCTCAGCATTATTATTCTTACGATATTCGTATTTATTTTCCCTGATATAGAACTAGCCTACAACTCAAAACCACTTCTAGCCAGAGTAGTCTTTCGGACAGAATATTGCAAAAATAGCAGATTCTCCCAATGCATCATAAAATATTTGAAGAATTTTAATTAGAAAATGTACACAAAATAGGGACCCTGACCAGGGCTAAAGCTGCACCATGTATCTTTCCTGTTCAACCCTAATGGCTGTTTGCCCTTGAGAAATTGATTTTTACCTAAAGATTTTGTTTATTATTATTATTATTATTATTATTATTTTAACCAGCAATAGGATTGTGTCAAAGATCAAACCGGAACTAATATCTCAAGAAGATGAGCAGGAGACCAAATACAACCAAATTTTACATAATACAATACAATGAAGTTAATTGTAGTCTTATTAAATTGCAAAAGGAATTGCATGTAGCCTAGTTACAGTAATTCAGTCACCACTGGTGATGAAGAATAATGGCCAGAGGGTTTTTTTATCAAAACCAGATTGTTGCATTACATTGCAAATTTGTCACAAACACACAACCATTAAGAGTTGGTTTTGTCCACGGTGTAAACGTCTCTATATTTATAAATACTTTTTTTGAAAAGCCTATGGGTAAAATGAATGGGGAATTAATTTGCTGGGTCCCTCGTGGTTCTGAAAAGGGGGCTGGACTGCGACGCTCTGTAAGCTTGAATGGGTTGGATTCATGCTCTGGTTGAGTGCCCCTTCTGGGGTTAGCGAGTCCACCTCCTCAGCTGTTATGCTGGGCATTGGGCCCTCTCCATGGAGCCCAGTGGTAGGGGCTGTTAATATCTCCTCAATGCTGAGTCCCATCTGCAACAAGACCTGCATCCTTGCAGAGCCCCGGCATGTATAGAGGACAGCATCAAGGCCACCACCATGGACCGTCGATACAGCACAGCGCTTACTACTGTACACCTGATTCCAGCACAGAGATCTGTTATGTTGTGCAAGGCCTCCAAGAAGAGGTTAATGCAAAGCTCGGGGTGTTTTAATTTGCCTGGTTCTCAGTTGTCACTGCAAACTTCAAGGGGCCTTCACTCTCAAGCACACTAATCTTCTTTCTCTTTTGTTTTCCTTTTTTTTCAAAGATCTCATCCAAGATATCTTTCATCTCTTTCAGTCACATACTAATAAGTGCGAAAGCAATGACAAAAGGAAAAATAACAGATTGTGCAGGTGATAAACAAGAATATAATCAGCGTATAAAATCACCTAAAATAAAGAGATGAAAAATAAGACCGCATTCTAAACTGAAATAAATAAAATTTAAGAATTGCACGAGGATAAACGTGACTAGAGGGGAACCATACCTACATTAATACAAGAAAATCTCTTGTAGAGTACACCATTACAAGCCTCAAGCTTATTGTGCAATTCACAGAATACCAAGTTTAAATCTTTGTTCCTCTTCTCTCTCTCTTATGAAAACAAACATATTCGGCTCGCAGTACAGTAGCAATATTCATGGCATCTGCATGTGCAGCTTTCCTCTGCCAAGTCAAGAGAATGCAGCCATGCTTATCAACAGTAATCCATAAGGTCTTGGGGCTGCACTGATGCACAGTCTACGGCTTGGCTGCTAATCATAAATTCACAGAGATCTACTTAGAGAAGGGCAAATATCAACAAGTCCTGCACCAGGCTTCTCCATTTCCTCATTAGGCAGATAGATGGTAGATAGCTGGGACTAGGGGAGAGGAAGGGGCAGAAACAGATTAGTCTCTCCTCACAAACAACCACATATCCTTGACTTTTAATTAAAAATGCCATTGCAATTAGACACGGCTGTTTAAAGCACTGCAGGAATAAAAAGCCAGTTCAGGCAACGCTATAAAGCCAATTCGGCACCGCTCCAGGAGAATAAAGCTTTTCACTTTTCTCAATGTGAAGATTTCCTTTTTCTTTTAAACAGAAACTCAAATCGGCTTATATGTTTCGTGGAAACATTACAGCTGGAGCAGGAGAGGAAGGCAAAGTGAAAATAGAACTCGCAAAGTCACTGCAGTGGTTACAAAGGACATTGGAGATTGAGGTCAGCAGGGAGGAAAACTATTCTGTCTGCACAATAAATTAGGACAATTAATCAATGGTTCACACAAATCACACCATTTATCCATCTAAACACACCGATTTCATTAAACCACATTACTGAAGTAATATATCTGCACAGATCTGACATGGGAAACACTTCAGAAAGGGGAAGATAAGCAGCATGCAGCCAGTCTCTTAACACGATGTACTCACAGAAGTGATAGTGGTGTTCCACTGTTCTCTGTCTGAGTCAATCACATGTAAATCTTGATCCCTGAAATAGCATTAGATCCAGGTCCAATTGTGGCCTACTTCTGCCAATTCACCTGTGTGTGTGTTTGATTGACTTAATAGTACTAAATCTGAATGTGCTTTGTTCACGAGACTGATTGATGGATTCGTGTAATAATTTCACCCTATGAAATATAACAAAATCTCAACGTCCATCGGTCGTAAAGTGATTCTTTCGTATTCACAATTTGCATAATATTTGATTTGTGCACAATAAAAGGGCACTGTTCTCTTTGAGGGAAATAAAATTGGGTGATAAAGCCCTGCTGTGTTTTCACCACTTCCTCCCACACACCTTTCGCTTGAATATTTGTTGTTCCGTCATTCTATTGTATGATGTCCTCTCTCATACTAATACACGTTTCAGTGTTTTTATATTGGAACAAATTAACAAATTATTGTCTTTTACGAATCAGCAGTGGAGCAAAGAAAGTACATTTACTCAAGTAGTGCAGGGTTCGCAAATATTATACAGACCTGGCGAACCACATTTTTAAATGTATCGATGCAAGAACAATGGTTTTCTATTATAGCATGCTATAATCGTTGTTGTTTTTTCTTTCTTCTTTATTGACACGATATACTGTATGGTACAGACAGAGAAATCAGGTAATGCAACCAACACATACAACTTGGATGGTTCTTCGTCTCAACTGCTATTTTACAATTCTTCTCCACTATTGCTCAGGCAAAATCCTGTACTTTTTACTCCATTACATTTATTTGATAGTATACCTCCAGTTACGAGATAACCCTAACCCTAGCCAATATAAAATGTAATCAACGAATACATTAGGCTGCATTGTTATAGATTAAGATTAGATTAGGCTATATTGATCAGGGTTGGTGGGGGACACAATCTGCCAAGCAGTATGTAGGATACTGTAGTTAAAATAAGTTCCTTCTTTAGCAATAACACTTAATAGTTATATATACAGTACAATAAAATAATGTGTATTATTCTGAAATGGGACATTGTGCACGACTACATTTGGTGATTAACCAATTCAATGCATTTTGGGAGGTGAATTATTTTCACAAAATGTATTTTACATTTTTTACAAAACCAAGAAAAATTGCTGATCTACAGTGACTACATTACATTACATTATATCATTATATCATACACATACAGTATCATAATACTTTTGTACTTTAACTTAAGTCACATTTTTAACGCAGGGGTTGAACTTAGCTTGCATTTGTACACGGTGGTGGTTGCATACTTTTTACTTAAGTAAAAGATTCAAGTACTTCTTCCGCCAGCCCAGATCAGGCCTGGTGATTTAGCATTCTCCTGGGTAATTGGTTTTCTGGAGTGGTGACCATGTGGAGATGAAAAACAATCAGCACAGCTCTAAACAGATGCTGTAATTACCTGAGCTCAGCACAGGCGCTTGAGCACACCAGGGTGGTGGACACAGCCTCCCCTATGAGCACACCCCACACTATGAGCACACCGGGGTGGCAGACGCAACCTCCCCTATATGAGCACACAGGGTACCTCTAAGCTCCACCTTCACAAGCGACGTAACGCACACAGGGCCTGCCCTACACTGTGAAACCCTTAATGTTACTGATGTAACTAAGGCTAGTTATTCTACAATATTAATAGACATTTAGGTCATAGTTGGGTTATAGCCAACTGCTATAGCCAGCTGCATATAGTAGTCAGCTGTCAGCCTTTAGAATAATATAACTTCCTCGAAGGTGAGGATTCCAGCTCTCTAAATATCCTGCCTTTTGTTCTTAAAAACCCAAAGTAGAGATCATCACCAGATGACTGTCAGTCAAGACCCCTCACCCTCCTTGAAGGGAAGGTGCTAATTTCACAGTTATTATGCAGGCATTAGGAACATTTAATGCCTACCAGCTATAAAATAGATTAAAGTTACAACGGTACTTCTAAATCCAGCATATTTGTATTTTGTAATTGTTTAAACTGCCTTTCTTTATTTGTTTCTTATTATTTTCTGTATTTACACCAGACTTGAATCTGGTTAATATTCTCCTTGCAAAACAGCTGCTTCATTCCAAGAATAAACTAACTGCCTATTCTTGAGCGCATGTTACCTGCCCATATGGCCACAGGACCAACCCTCTACGGGGGCGGGAACATTTAGAAATACTATGTTTTAAATGTACTGATCTCATGTGGTTCTGTGTGCATATGGTGTGAACTGCTGATTCGAGTAGGTAGACTCCTTTGTGTGTACCATTTTTGCCGTTAGACCATTGTTTCTGCGGCTGCCTTGTTACCGAGAGAACTCTTATACATTAAAACTTGTTTCGATCATCTTGACCAGGGAAAACTGTCTGCCTTGATATTCTTGCCTGCTTTTTAGTCTTCGTGCACAAGTACAGAGAGGCTAATTTCAGATACATCATAATGGTGACCGAAACCGCGGGTTCGCTTTAGGTCCTGGACGTTTGACGATTGTTGGGGTAAGCATTGTATTATATTATCCTTGTTTATCGTCGGACTAAGTGGCTTAGACCCTCTATACCTAGCAGGGCTTGACATTAACTTTTTGAGGTACATTTCCCATTCACTTGCACGGGAACAAAAGTCACTTGTCCGGAGTAGGGGTCATCAACATTCCAGGCTTGTGATGGACATTTTCCTCAAAGAAAATGTTTGCCAAAATAAAGTATCAGGCTTGAGGAAACCGCAACATGCGTTTTTCCAAAAACATTTAACTTTGCTTGAACTAGTACTGGACTAGTATGCTTTTAGTATTGGAACACTGAGAGGGAAGGCTTTAAAAGGTATTATTGTTCATATTTCCATGGCCATCTCTGTACTTTTGTGCAGGAGGATGCTATACACACACCAGTCTTAGTAGTGGCGGTCCACGGTAGAACATTCTCAATGTGATGTCTCGAAAAAAGAAAATTAATAAAAGTGGCTGCACACACTCGTAGCCAAAGTGACGATAAAAAGCCAAAGTGCCGATAATGGATCATCATCTCTGTGCTTTTGTATAGTTTCTACTTCAACTTCTTCACTTCCTATATTGAAGTCATTGCTTTGCACTTTTCAAAGCATTAAAGACAATCAGAGACAGTGGCAAGAATTGTCGTTTTGACGTCATCCACAGGCCATTATAATATCTAAAAACAGACTGCAGGGAGATTTTTCCAGGCACAGTCATAGGCATGCATGTTCTGTATCTGCCACTGTTTGGTACCGGTTTTAACTCATTTTGTACCAGGTCTGCGAAATTACGGACCCCCCCTCTGGGGTCTGTGGTTCGCCGCCAGGTCCGCGAAATTACGGAACCCCCCCAGTCCATATATGAAATGGCCGACCGGCAGATTACCTTGTAGTGTTGTTGCCGTTGCTAAGCAATGCCTCCATGACCAACAGCTATCGTCCTTTACAACTCGGCTCCATTGAATCTCCATTAAAGCAGCATAACTCTAAAACTACATGAGCTGTCCATGGTGATCCTTCGTGCATCCTATTTCCTATAAGGTTTGGATGTCTTTATTAAAGTGTCAATTTCAATTGGCATTTGGGAAACCCAGGTCATTCATTGGCATGGAAGACATTTGAAGACATTTGTTTTTAATGGTTCTCAGCAGTGGCGTTTCTGGGTGTACTGAGGTTTGAGGTCAGATGTAGAGTTGCTGGCCGGATCCATATGCAGATCCAGGTGATATTTCCGGCGCAAATTTCAGATCTAAAGCTCAAGCTAGTAGTTTTTGCTGAATCGCAAAAATCACCCACTATAGGGATGCTGGCTTTCCAATGTTCATTTAACTCTGAAAGAGTGGAAACGGAACCAAATTCACTGAGGATTTTACTGCGTACACTGTGGTGAATCTTTTGTGGACGGTTGGATGCTCTAACAGTCTAACCAGCTCAATTACTCATTACACAAGTTATTTGCGATGAACGGCTGCTTCACTCAGTTGTGGCAATACATAATTGACCGTCATAATTCATGATAACATAAATCCTCCAATTAGTGCTAATAATGGACATATTTGAAGACACTGCAAACTGGTCCAGGAAGACATCAGAAACGAATGCTGTCCCCACAGTTTAACACCTTAGGCCTGTCAGTTCTTATGAATGTTATTACTTCAAATTATCGACCCTGTGAGGAAGACTTAGTTTCTCCAATGCGCTGAGAAGCTGAGAGTGGGAGAGTGGGAGAGAGAGAGAGAGAGAGAGAGAGAGAGAGAGAGAGATACAGGTTAATGTGATGCCATGCTGACAGCGGGTTTCCTCCCTTCCTTGCCACTGTGTGCTTCCTGCATTCATGAGGTCAGACATTCCTCAGGCCTGCTGTCGCTCACACACCTCGCCTGGTGGCAACCAGGGTGTAGTATTGGTTCACTCATCTGTGTATCTCAGTTCTATAGCAGCTAACGGGGCAGTAACTTGAAGTGACCCGAGACAATGAGGCAATATTAGAGCAGACGTGTTCTGCCACACGTGTTGACAAGCTGTGCTATAAATATAAAACATGTTACTATACTGTTTGATAGTACTGTGATTTGTTGGTGGTGCGTGTATTGGATGAGTTACTTAGAATGCCGTTCCATCTCCTTGCCAGTGTTTTGAATGATGATTCATTGGATTAAGCCAACCTCCAATTTCCTCGAGAAGGGGAG
This sequence comes from Benthosema glaciale, assembly GCA_900323375.1. NCBI lineage: Eukaryota > Metazoa > Chordata > Actinopteri > Myctophiformes > Myctophidae > Benthosema > Benthosema glaciale. The sequence goes on along the minus strand of OOFJ01020311.1, from coordinate 1,537 downwards.
CGGCCGAACCTCCAATTTAGATGTTGAATGTTAAGTAATTGTAATAGTCCAGGTGAAATAACATATTGAATTATTGCCATACGTTCATGGCAGCGGTGCAGAGGCGAAGATGAGAATAATGTGCCTATTAGTAGAAAGAGACATGTTTTATTCATTACAGCCTTACAAGAGAGAATGAAAGAAAAAATGAATATGAAAAATGTGGTTTCTGTGTGTTTGTGTAGGTGCATGTGATGTGTGGGCTTGCTCATACATGCCCATCATGCCCATTATGACATACAGTATGGACATTTCTAAGTATGTCAATTAACATGATCAAACAGAGAAGGATGAATCTGAATGCTAAATCAAAGGTAAGCTCTCAGCTAAAATACCCCTAATCCTCCAACCGTTTCTCCAACTGTACTTGCCGTGAGATAATCCATTGACATCCGCCGTGATCTTCATACGTACGTTCAAAGACAACTTCACCATTTAGCTTCAGTATTTTTTTTCCTTCCCCGTGTTCTCTACTAACCTGATTCATGATCATATAAATAGCATACGCTATTACAGTATGCAGTAGTAGGCGGCAGAAGAAAATTGGGCCAATGACTGGAAGGTTACCAGTATGACTCCCCCCAGACTGACAGATTTGGAAGTTACGTGCTGTGACAGGTCTGAAAGTGACAAAACGGGATGAATACTGTGTTCAGCAGTGGTGGAAAAAGTACTCAAATGTTTTACTTGGAGGTATATTCAGTGATTTCACTTATATACCAAATATCACTTGTTTTTTTGTTTTTGTTTTTGTGATAATCCTCCCTACTATAGAGTGTGCTGACCCCAGCAGAAAAAAAAACCTTAGGTTTCGTTTTTGGCTAGGTGGCCAAGCCTTCATCTATAGTGTATTTACATGCAAATATCAAGTGAAATATAGTGTATTTACATGCAAGTGTCAAGTGAATACTGGTCACATAAGAGTGGTATCTTTTTGCATGTTCTGTTCTGTGTTTTAACTGTAAGGCCAGATTCAGACATGCTGTACACAAGGCCGGAGTGGACGTGTTGTGCACACACTACAATCTGTTGATGAGATAAGGGTCATGCAGAGAGGAGAGTAAGTCTTCTCTGCCACGTATGCATTAAAAGGTTATGTAAGCTTAAACTATATAGGAGGCATGTGTTGTGTGCTTCGAGAGGAGAGAAGGAAACTATACGATGTGAGAGTCATCTTTACCTGGGTCGGGAGTCAACCATACCACCTTGACGAGAGAGAAAACCATGTAGGCCGAAGGAGAAACTATACCATGTGAAAGGAACTAGACCATCATGTAGGGTGGAGAGTCAACTACACCAGGCCGGAGTCAACTATTCCATCTCAGACCTTTGACTGCCACTGCAAACAAACTTGAGGCTAAATAAACCTTTCATCTCATCCTATTTCTACGTCTCTTCCTTATGACAATTCCCAATACATCCAAACAGGATCGAGCAGGGGCAGGCCTTGGTGTGTGTGCTGTTGGCCTGTTGCGTGTCCCCTCACTGTAGTGCGTGC
>OOFJ01020308.1:4908-16935 GCA_900323375.1 Benthosema glaciale | reverse complement strand
AATTGACAGCCGACCCCCATCTGAAAATATGTTATTCCAGGAACCCCCAGAACCAAAGATTTTAGTTAAAAACGTTCACTCTGAAAGAATATATTCAAAGATTTCTGCTACATTTTCACGATTTTTCAAAAATGGCAGATCTACAAGCTCATAGCGCGCCACTCGGTGGCGCGCTATGAGCTTGTAGAACTGCTATTTTTCAATAGCTAAAGCATAACATAATGCTTGAAACACCAACAGGGGTTCCCACCAAGAATGGGTTAATGGTCTTGAATTACGTTTGTAATATTGAATGAAACTCCAGTTAACGAGAAGAAATGGGAATTAATTTACTTTAATTAACCACCTGAACCCTTGGCGTCCCTGTTTCATTTCATAATAATCTCAGCTACATTGATGGAAATGAGGGCCTGCCTCTCAACAGCACTCCGAGCTGAAATAAAGGTTGTGATGATAATAGGCGAGCGTTCTGTGAAAATTGCACATCTAAAAGCTATTTTAGGGGACCCTGGTCACTGAATACATGGGGTTTGAGTGGTTAATTTAATTACTTAATCTTTGTTTTTGTATTAAGTTAGAGCGGTCAGGAGGTGCACTGCACGCACATCCCAGTCAATTCAATGGGTTCTCAAACAAAAGAATAAACTGCAAAAGAAGGAAGAAGTCTACACACGCTCCCCAAAAACGTTATTTACCAGAGCGGAAAAAACACAATGTTTGGCCTCTGTGACCATACTCAGGACTCACGAGTATACCTGACGAAGGCCACAGAGAACGTTGTGTTTTTTTTCGCTTTTGGGTTAAGTTAACCAGACAATCTAAACTGAATTGAATAGGGCTAAGCTGGACAGATAAAAAAAATAAACATGTATAGTTTAACTAAGCTACATGAAACCAATAACAAGTGTACTTTGAGCCATGCTGAAGTTCAGTGTTCCATTCAAGGAGCAGAGCTAAATCTAGCTTTTTGGAGACTAAATGTACCAAACTGTTCCCAAGGTTTCATCATGACGGTTAGCCGGCCATGCTACTTTGGTAACCTGCTTCTTGGTGTGGTGGGGGTGGATGTGAACCTGGCCTATATCTTGGAAGATGTCACCTACTACCAGGACTCGCTGGCATCATACACCTTCCTCATAGACAACAAAGGTGAGTCACATCACTTATGTGTTGATTGGTGCACACTTTTCCAGTAGATTGGCACGCATTTGTATGAAGCAATGCAAATTCATACAGTATATTGAAAGTGCACAATCGGATGTAGTAAGTTGATTTTTGGACATCATTTGTATTAATATCCTATTTAGAAAGACTCGTAGCTGAAGAAGAAAATCCCTGAAAAGCAAACATGATTAACCATAGAACATCAACGTGGAACGTTTTTTTTTTAAAGTCATGATGAAATATTAAAGAAGAGTAGCTCAAGTTGCCATGTATTGCTGTACTTCAATATATTTTGATGAGAAATATTTTTTTATGGAATATTTTACATTGGGTAAAATATACCCGTGTTTAGTGATAGTGTAACAAAAAGTGTTAAGTGTTCTAGGGTTAAAGGTTTGTAAAATGGTCCGTGTGAGTGTTTATCCGCCCTTCTCATGTACATGGAATCACTACTCCCTCGTAGTGTTCACGGTTTATTTAGTCTCTGTCGACTTCCTAAATATTCATTATCCCTTATTACTGTTTATGGACATCTTCCAGACAGCACTTGGCATTTCTTTGGCGCTTAATTTTCTTCCGAGCCCTGCCCTGTTGCCCTGCCACGGCCTAGGGCTGTAGAAGTCATGTCCGGACATGGTTTGTCTTGGACATAGCTTTAGGCTAGCGTTCAGCGCAGCCTGGGAAGGCAGGCCGGAACAGAGTCCCCGATGGAAGCGGAGTGGTCCAGTCACCAGTGTTTCCCAAACAATGGGTCGGGAGCTATTTTTGTTGTTACCGACCCGTTTTTATAGGTCGTGAGTTAAATATCCTCCCCTTTTTTACGTCTCATACAAAAACAAAAATGTCTAAAGAATTTCAGAATGTTTCACGTGTATCTTTTTGATATTGAGCTAAGTTGGGGAACCTCTGGAAGAGATTTTTTTTTCTTTTTCTTTTTTTTTTTGCCTTTTAGCCCTTTTCTTTGAAAATGTTTTTAAAGATTAGTAGATCTGCTATTTTAGATATTCTAGTGATTGTAGGATAGAGCATGAGAGCTAAACCAGACTAATTGATTTGGGCAATTATTTAAATAATTTACATGTTTTTACCGTACCGTGTATATTTATGAATGCATGAAAAAATTAAGCACATTATCACAGATAAATAAGCTTCTTGACTATTCATCTACTCGAGCTAGTCGTGGATGGGGTAATTGCTAAGAAAATAACCGATAGTTGCAGCCCTAATGGGGTGGGGCCGGGCGGTGAGGGTCCACGAGGTTTGAAAACAGAGGCGTAGTAAAGGGGGAGTGTTGAGGGACACTCAATTACTACCCATCATGTTTAAACGCTTGAGACGCGCTGACACACATACACACAAACGCACACGCTGGTTTCCTGACTGCCTGACCACAGGACAAGTACTGTCATTCAGCAACATGACATCACCGCAGTTACGAGGGGCTCGCTGGAAGAAACGTACTTCCAACGCATAGCTGCTTCCATAGCACTGTTAGCACACACTGTTGGTCACCAGAGCAGAGTCGTGTTTGTGTTTTATGCCACACCATTAAAGGGGACCAGTTATTCCCTCTCTCTAGATACTGAAAAGGTTTGTTATTGTAATAAATACGCCATCAAATTATGGCTCGTTAACTGTACCGCGCTTATTAATGCCGTTCGATAAACAACCTTGACAAATGACTCCCATTAAAGTCATTAACTGGTATTCAAATTGCCTGCTGCCAATTAGGGGTTTGTGTAAACACGGAGGCTGCCAGAGCCGAGGAAGAAAGATTGCCGCGGCGTAACATCTGCAATATTTGAAAATGCTCGGCGAGATGAGTGGCCATGTTGTGACCTCTTTGTGAGAGTATGATGATGTCAGGCTAGATACAGTACACCAAATACATCTAATATATTTTACACAAGTTTCATACATCTTATTCATATTAGCTGTTATGAGAGAGTAATGCTACATTTACTACGAGTGTGTGTGTGTGCGCGTTTTTTTTCTTTTTTTTTCTTCTTTCTTTCCTTTAAAGATGCACGCTAGCCGTTAATGTCTAATGGACCTGTCTGACTGTGTTGCCTCTGTGCACTGTAATCTGTAGTAGTTAATGAGGTCAGAGGTACCTTGTGTAAGGGAGGATAGGGACTCTACTTCAGGGTGGTGGGGACTGTGGGGAGGACGGTACACCTGCTGCTGCCATCTGCTCCTGTACCGCTCACGCGTACACACAAACACAATAAACACCAGGAAATGCCTGATTTATGCTCCGCTGTACGATGGTGTCGCACGTCGACAATGGCCAATATGCAAACTCGCATCACGTCACCAGTTTGGGTTTGGCGCACGACACCATCGTATGACAAAGAGAGCTATGGACTTGATCCAACAGTTTTTTTTTTGGTTCACTGTCTTTAGCACACATGTTCTTCATTTTCCCATTTTTCAGGGGGTCTTTTTCACTGAAAGCTATTACTGTGGCTAATCCTGAGCCTGTTCCTAGTGACTTAACCAAGTTTGTTCTAGCGGGGAACATTCGCAGAAATTAGCCGATCTATAAGCTCACGATGCGTTGCGAGCTTCGACTATTTTCTGCGCAGAGATTAGGTGTAAAGGAGGGGAAAATATGGCAACTCGTATCCAGTTTAGTAAGTACAGAGGGTTTAAGTGGTTAAATACACAAAGGCCTCTGTAATCTGTTTGCATCTTGGCCTCATCACACCTTCTACTTGGGTGGAGCTGTTGTACATGTTTGTTTTTTACACACAACATAAAAGAGCTTCTCGAGTAATCCTCAGTAACACAGAATGACAACTGGATCCAATTTGTTTGTTGATTCGTAAATTTTAGGGTTTATTTGAACATAAAAGAAGTGCAACATTTTTAGATGAAAACTCATGACCTCTTTGATGCATGTGCAGTGCAAAAACGTAATCTTCTACCAAAACATAATCTCTCTGGTTATTCTCTCTCAGGCTATTGTACAGTAAGTTTTTTTGAAAGATATTTTGGGGGCATTTCTGCCTGCATCGAATTATACAGTGATGAGTAACGGGAAACATGGAGAGAGAGAGAGAGAGAGAGAGAGAGAGACAGGGAAAGGCAAAGGCCATCGGGCTCAGGAATAAAACCTGTGACTCGCTGTCGAGCTTCATTAACGCTTATGTGGCTCGCGCATTCTCTCTTAGAGAATCCGAATTATGACTTTAATACAAGGCCACAACGGCTTGGGATGTTACAATGAGGACATTATTTGTTGATGATTCTCAAGATAATAATTGTGATTAATTGAACATTGGAACATACATTATGTACAGTTCTGGTTGCATTTGCAGGACAGGTATGACAGGTAATTTTAATTGTAAATTGTACACTTCAATGTACACTTCAATTAACACTTTGACTACTAAACTAAAAGTTTACATCCTACCTTGACTGCCGAAAATGACCAAAAAAGTGTTCCAGAAAAAAATCTCCCAAAGTTAAAAAATGTAAAAAAAAGAAAAAAAGAAAAAAAACTCATCCAAAACTCGTTTAACTCGTTTTTAGTATAGAAAGTGTTAAAGCCTAATGCTGAAATATGCTGAAATATACAAAGAAATTACAATGACTGATACCAATGATCAAAATAATATATTATTTGTTATTTTTATTATATTATTATTTTTATTGTTATTTCAACTAATTGCGATCAGGTGATAACTTAATGATTGTGACAGGCCTACATACGGGTACATCCTAATCTTGTGTGGTGGTGTGTGACTGTGTGTGTGGAGTGTAACCTCTGTTGGTTGGTCTTTCCAGGTTACACACTGATGCACCCGTCACTGACGCGGCCTTATCTGATGACGGAGCCTCCCCTGCACACGGACATCATCCACTATGAGAACATCCCCGGGTTCCCTGTCGTACGACACAACATTCTCAGGTATTGAGGAATGAAGGGTCGTGTGTGTGTGTGTGTGCGCGCGTGTGTGGATGAAGGGCGTACGTGGGTGTATATGCATGCGCGTGCGGGTGTGTGTGTGTGTGTGTGCCTGCTACGTGCGTGCCACAGCTGTCTGCCTTTCAACCCGTACAGACCTGAGGCTGATTCACAAAGGCCTTCTAAATCACACTTAAAAAATAGGAGATCGCTAAATCGCTTATTTTGATCACGCAACAATTATTATTCGTCTATCGTCCATAATGTAAAAAAACATTTAAACATTTATTTATTATTCTCCTTTAACCGCTAAATAACAGCTCTGTGCATTTTCTCTTGCTCAGTTTCATGCTCTTATTTGAAGCCACATTTACGCCGACCCACGACTGCTGCAATGTGTGACCTTTGCAACTCTCCCGTGTGTTTCTGCAGTCTCCCGCTGGGCAGTCAAGTCATCGCCGTGCCAACAAACTCCTCTCTCTCCTGGCACTCCAACCGACTCAGAGACCCCAGCAAAGACGCGTACAATGTCAGCTATGCCTGGAAACTGGTACGCGGTGATGTCGTTTTGACACTTTCTTGTGTTTGTTGGTCTAATAATAATTGATTGAAGTGACAGCAATTAATGTTCTGCTTCTCATGGCTGTCTTGGACTATGCACGCCCTACTGGGTACCAGGAGTCTGGAATGCTAACATCCAATATTTTGCTGTCTTTTCTTTCTGAAAAAACTGTGAAGTTTAACCTGACATGTTTTACTTTTACATGTAAAGGCACTCGAAACCTGTGTAGTTCTGTTTAGACGCTAATACTTTGACAGGTTTACAGGCTCAACGTTATTAAGTTTCGACTCGACCCATGGCAGCAAAGCCATCCATTACTTTATCAGCTGACTTTGCTTATCAGCTGCACTACTCTTAGCCTGATTTATACTTAGTTGCACGCTGGTGTCTCACACTGAAAATAGTGTTATTTTCGGGTCTGAGGCAACTACGTGCAACCACATATTAAATCAGGCTTTATTCTCCATTTCATCCATTCCATCTCAACTCCCTTTTTTTTCTTTCTCTTATATCAAACTATAAAGCCTATACAGAACTATACAGATGGTAGTACAGTATGGTGGCTCCAGTATTTTTCTGTCCACCATTCTCCATGCTCCCATTCATTCCACCCCCACCACCCCCCCAGACCCGGTCACTCCCACCCTTCTCTGTCACCTTAAATCAGTCAGCATAATAGAAACCAAGCGCTCCCCACACCCAAAAAGCTGTCTCTCCTCAGAATCTGTTTTTCCTCCTGAGACCCAGTGTGTCACGTTGTAGGAACAAAATGGCAGTGGGACAGCAAAAACATCATGCCGTATTTACACTGTTTGCTTTTTGACATTTTAGTCGTTTTGGCACGAGCAGAAGTATCACTTAATTTCTGGATGCTGTTTTTTGGCCTCTGTTAAAAAAGCTTTTTGACATTTCACTATTCAACATGGTTGCAAGAGTTCACATGCGTCAGATTTGCCTGGATTTTGGCTGCGGCCTCGTGTTTTTCAAAATGTATTTTCCAGAGTCAGGGAAGTGACTGATAGTTGAAGTTTACTTTGGGAACTCTAAGCGTCAAAGCAGAAAGGAGCGTATTCCCACGCCATCCTGTCTTTCCTCAGGCCAGCTATTAGGCCAGCCAAAGTCAATGGGCAGCAGTCACCTAAAGGCTAGAGAATCACGCTCCTGACCGGAAGGTTACCGGTTCAGTCCCCCGGACTGGCCACAAACATCTGGGTGGGCGAGTGAATAAGTAGCACTTAAGTCATGCTCGAAAACCCCACTGAAGTGATCTTGAGCAAGGCACTGAACCCTCTAATTTATATTCTAATGTTCTGAGCTTGTGATAAAAATGGATAATCTATTTGTAAATACAATGTGTTACGACAATTCTTGATATTTAAACAGTTTACACTGTTCTTTGTAAATGTGCGTGCGTGCTGTGTGTGTTCAATGCATCCTGAAACATCCAGTCTCACACTGGCACTTACTAATAGTCTGCTCTGCTCTTAAGCGCAACATAATTGGGTAACCATCAAGCCTAATGTGTTTCATTTAGGATCTGTCAGTGAAACTGCCTGCTCTGGCCATGTCTCTCAGCAGCATTGTTTACTGCCAGCAGAGCAGGGAGAGACCTCTGGGAAACACACTGGCTGTGATGTTTGACAATAAACACTTTGGCGGAAAGGGCAGACGGTAGTGGGGAGTGTGTCACTGCTCTGGGTTCATACATAGTATAATGGTCTTTATTAGATATAAATAAATATCATCCCCAACCATGGATTCTTATTCTTCGCACTTCACTGCAGAGACACTGATGTTGGCACAGGTGCCATTGAAATGTGCAAAACACTGTCCAGTGTCCACCCCAATGAAATATGTCGTTTTCGCACTCTTTTGACATCATTGCAAAGATATTTACAATACCTAATTTTAAGTGAAGAATCTCCGCCGTTTTTTTATCAACTTGATTTATACTTGGTTGCATGGTGGTGTCGTGCACGGAAAATGGTAGATCAACAAGCTAACAATGTGTTTCACTGCAACGTGTTGAGCTTGTATATCTATACTATACTGACTATGTTATATCGCTATTTGTGCAAATAAACTATTGTCGATGACGTGCAACTATGGTGATGTGATTCAGACTTTGTGTTTATTTCCGTCATGTTTAGTTGATCCCTGTATCCCTCTGTGTCTCCCAGGTGCAGGACACGTCGTTCATCCTGTGCATCGTCTACGTGCAGCCAGAGATCCCCGTCAAGCAACTGAAGAACCTCAACCAGGCCCCCAGCTCCAAGCTGCTCTACCACCGTTTGGACCTGCTGGGTCAGCCCAGCTCCTGTCTGCACTTCAAACAGCTCGCCACCGTCGGTGAGAACGCCAGACAGCCGCCCTCATGCATGCGTGGCAGGCTGTTGTGTTGTATATACCTTCTGTCTGTGTGTGTGTGTCTCTTTGAACAATGTTGAGAAGAACGGACGGGTGGACTTTCGTGAAACCTGTTGGGAGTGATCAGGCACTAGTGGAAAAGGTATTCGGTCAGAATGAAGCTCAAACTCGAGATAGATGGGTGGGAACGATGCCCTGAAAACTTTTGGGTCTCAAAATGCCACGGTCACGATCAAGGTCAAGGTTGAAGTTACATAATAATAGCCGCGGCCATGTCAAGGAATGGAGAGATAAGACATTGGGTTTGCACTCCCAGGTGGGTGTTTTTTTTTTAATTGGCTCATGAGCTTATTAATATGCCTCTCTGTTTGTTTTTCCTCCAGAGTCTCCCACGGTGATGCTGGCAGCGGGCAGCTTCTCCTCTCCCTACGAGCACCTCAGTCAGCCAGAGACCAAGCGTATGGTGGAGCACTACACGGCCTACCTCAGCGACAATACCAGGCTTATAGCCAACCCTGGCCTCAAGGTATGCACTCGCGCACAAGCACACATGTGCACCTCATACCTACAAGTAAGACGCATTCGCGTGAAGCAAACACAGTGTATTTGAAGTCCCTCTGTAATTTTCCATTTGGCGCCCTCTGGTGGCCAGTTAGTATCAGCAGCGTGACAGACAGACAGACATGTTCTGCCTGGCTTTCATAGTAAGGGCTCACTGCGTTCGCAACTACCCCTAGCTTGAAGACGCATGCACGTACACACACACACACACACACACACACACACACACCCCTATATATCCATACGTGTATGTTTGCGCATGCATACATACTGTACTTACATTAGTCAGAATCCACCTGCACACAAGAATAGTGCGTTGTCTTCCACAGCTGTTAGTTAAATCAGACCGACGGTGAAGCACAGTGTTGGATCACGTTTTTCTTTACTCCAGGCAAGCAAGGGTATTACCACCTCCTGAGACAGCTGGCATTAAGCTAACAGGCTAGATCTTTTCCACCTAAATTCACGTTCTGCATCTTTAAGAAGGGGACTAACCCCCATGTGGTTTTGGCAGTCTGTGTGCATTCCACTCTCTCTCTCTCTCTCTCCTCTCTCTCTCTCTCTCTCTCTCTCTCTCTCTCCTCTCTAACTCTCTCTTTCTGCTAGGGGAGAGTGGAAGCTATAGAGTTTGAACTCTAAGCTGCAGTCCCAGTTCTGCTTCCCAGGCTAGTCTTAAAGGCCCCCTCCGGTGACCTCATCGGCCCTTTGAAACGTCTAAGCTCCTCTGTAAACCCCTATAGGGAGGGATACGAGTTTTTTCAAGTTTCTTTTTTTCCTAGTTGTTAGGGCAAACTATTCATTCCTACCATCACCCCCCACCCCCCTTGATCACATGTTTGCAGGTAATCTAAAAATATGTATGAAAATTAATGATGAATGTTTTAGTAACCGTATTACTTGTCTGAACTGACACGCAAGGCTCGCTAGGCTCCGACACACACTGGTACTAGGACCTTTCAAAAGCCTCGGACAATAAAAAGAGAACCATTGTCTGTTTAAATGAATCCCTCTCAATTCCTTCCTCTTCCATCCTTTACTTTCCCCAACTATCTGCTCTGTTTCTCTCTCTCCAGTCCTCTGTCAGGAATGAGGTTATGGCAACCAGTCACGTCACGGATGAGTGGATGACACTAATGGAAATGAGTAGCCTCAACTGCTACATTGTGCGGCGTTACATAGCAACGCCCAATGGGGTGCTACGGATTTACCCGGGCTCATTGATGGACAAAGCCTTTGACCCAACCCGCAGACAATGGTGAGGTTTACTTTTGGGGGAATGGCGGAGGGCGATGAGAAGTGTGTGTGTGCGGAGGGGGGGAGGAAGGATTTATGGGTAGTGTGTACTTTGCTTGATAAAAGGGTGTCGACGTAGAAATAATTTCCAGTACCTGTATGGAGGGATAGAGTTGAACCAGTCAAGCTGTTTATTCTCTCTGCCTTTGCAGTCATTCATTCATAAAGAATGTTGAATTAAGGTTTTCTAAACATTACCGGTATATATGTTAATGATTGCCTCTTTGATAGAATTTTGACATTAATACTCAGTTAAAGATGGAGTGCCATGATTTTTGTATTTTTTTCCAGTTTTTCTGGAACCCCTCACGTTTATCATACAACAGCTGTGCGTGAGGCTTCAGTTCAGGTGGATCACCACCCACCAGGCAAACCAGGCATATTTAATGAACTGGTGGGCGTGTCCACAAGCTTGCAACGTGTTGTGAGCTTGTAGGTCGGCAAGAGATTTAGGGCTCCATTTTCGTCACTCACTAAACCCCTTATCCCTAAACTTCTTTGCCTTTTTTACTATTTTGAAAATATTTTTGAATAGTTCAACTAGCCGATCTACATTGACACGTTGTGAGCTTGTAGACTGGCCAGTTTAACATTCAAAAATGTTTTCAAAATAGTATAAAAGGCAAAGAAGTTTAGGGATAAGGGATTTAGCAAGTGACGAAAATGGAGCCCTTGGCGTCAAAAGCGGAACAGACTAGCAAAAGAAGATCATCCTGCTTTTACAGAAAATGGCATTGGAGCCGAGTACGTTCTAGAACCCCAGGGAGGGGGATTTACTTTTCCTGCTTCACCCAGCAGATGGTTGTTCGGATGAGTGAACACATGTTCTGCTGTGTTGTGTAGGTACCAGCATGCAGTGGCTAACCCTGGTCTCATCACCTTCACTGGTCCCTATCTGGATGTGGGAGGGGCTGGCTATGTCGTCACCATCAGTCATACTATCCATGCCTCCAGGTAACACAACCCAACACAGACAAACGCTTTGTCATTCAAACTGATCAGTTATTCGTCTTATTGTGGGCCATAACTTTGCTTGTGTCCAAATGGAACCAAATGGACTGTAGGGTATTGTAAGTAAAAAAAAATTGGTTGATATTTATTTTTATTTTATTTTTTCCGTTTTTGTGCACAGCTCCCATTGTGTTATTTTTCCAAGAAACAAAGAATGGGAAGAAGGGGGGGGGGAGCCATCCAAGTCAACTAGTCCCTCTTATAATCCACAGTAGGTTCAGCAGTGACGTTGAGTATGTGGGGGCTGGGGGGCTTGAGCCCCCGTGAAGAATTTGTAAGTTCTCTTTTGTCCTAACTGTACGTCCAGGGGTGGGCGCAGTTCAGACATTCAAATGCTAATCCTGTGGTTTTTCTTTGAACCTGAACCAGGTACAGTAGGTAGAGACAATTACGCTACAATAGACATGAATTAATTCTTTACTTTACTGTTGATCATCCAGTACTACTGTTATGGTGCTGAAATGTTGAAACAAGATGCTGAATCATATTGAATCGTTTGTTTGCTTGTGAACTGAAATCCTACCACTGTGTTTTACCAAACTGTAAATAAAAGTACCCAACGGAAAACATTTTTCCCCCGGTGCGGTGGGGCGGGGCGGACCCCCCTGACAATTATAAGAAGTCTTCGTCTCTGAGGTTCAGGATGAGCTAAAAGATACAGAGTCGGTAGTAACATAACGCTCTAACGCATCAGGACTCAGGCCTGGGATGACCACAGACTGCACTATCACGTCCCTAGTTTGAACCTAAAATATATCCAGAACGCTCTCCAGTTATTATACTGATTATTCTTATTGCTGTGCTTGTTTCCTCCTGGAGGGGGGGGGAGGAAGAGATATGAATGGATTAAAACGTGGCCACTGTATTTTAATGTCAACTTCAGTAATCCTAAAATAAACCTTGTGAGGATTTCCATAGTTTGTTTTACAACAAAAAATAATTCTTAGTTGAACCATTTATCTAGGTTTTATCTATGAACCATGCAACTGGGCTGTACACATAAACACACAGACTCACACACCATAACACACTAATCCCGATTTATCAAAGACCCTGATAAACATTCAGAATAACTCTGCCGACAGTATGCGTCACTGTGAGTCTGTGTGTTTATGTGTACAGCCCAGTTGCATGGTTCATAGATAAAACCTAGATA